>JAMKCH010008962.1:0-95335 GCA_023653785.1 Ophioderma brevispina
CTAAGCGAGTTTTTTGTAAATTAGAATTGGGGATTCCACCTGCAGACTTAAGGCACAGTTAGCGGTCCCCGGTCCGTGATGAAATAGTTGCCCCTCTAGAAAATGACCCTCTTAACCCACAAAAACTTGCCTGAACCAATTTAAAACAATAAATGGGATGAGGTTAGACAGTACATTCGGCGCTATTTCCTGGCTAGTTCATATTGGAAGGCCGTTACCAGGAGGCCGTTTGAAGGTATTACTCGGAGATCACGACTATTATTCTAATTACAAAATTCCTTCGTTTGCGGACACATAGATATGTTCGAGGTTTACCTTTCACAGGTTACAGTTTACTAGGCAGTTAACAATGCAACCGTTTGTAAAAAGTTTCAAACTGTTTGAAAAAATTGAAGGCGCTCTACAAAAATGCGCTCTTAGTGCTTGTGTGTAGTTGCAAGAGGAGGCCAGAACAACAGATTTCTGTTGTTGAAAAAAAAAAAAAATCAGTTAGTAATGAAGTTTCAAATTGAAATGCATATAATGTCACGTTCATAAAGTTCAAGAAATACCTTAGTGCAAGTTCATATCGTCATTTGGCACTCAGTATGCCAGTGGTGTTGAGACCATGAATTAATTCAGGAAGATGTGGGGGTATTGGGGACGACTCCCCCGGTAAAACATCACAGTTGCCGTTGTTTGTTTAACTTGATGTAATCTTGACCGCCTCACGTTCTGTGGCCTGTAGCATGC
The DNA here is from genome assembly GCA_023653785.1 of Ophioderma brevispina. Lineage (NCBI taxonomy): Eukaryota > Metazoa > Echinodermata > Ophiuroidea > Amphilepidida > Ophiodermatidae > Ophioderma > Ophioderma brevispina. The sequence continues at coordinate 733 of JAMKCH010008962.1, forward strand.
AATAGACTGCGAAAAACAACTAACCACACTTGACCAGGTGCCAAAACCTATTCAAGGCACCAGCTTGATCTTACTTTTATGGCTATTTGTTAATACCGCCGGTTTGTCATAAATATTAGTGTGTATTCTCCAGAGCAGGTAAAATTAATTGCCATGTTATTTTAATATTTGTATTGAATAACTTATTATGTTGAGCTGATTTTTACAACTCAGCTCCCTTGTTAATTTGTTATGTACTAAATTGCCATTTATATATTTATAATATATTATATTTTGTTTTGGTTTTACAGGACAATTTAAACCTAACTTCATAGAATAGCATTAAGTGATATTTGGAAAATGTCATGCAGGGGTACAATCTCAAACCTCCCCTTTATTAAATTACCTGAGCGTAACTGATTTTAGGGGGGAAAAAACTTTACACCAGAGAATTAACTATTAAGGGCTATTGGCGACTATCATGCACTGTACGACCTATTAACCGAACGTAACTGAATGGCAGGACACGGAATCGTATTTTGTTTATTATTTTATTGCAAACCAGTTTTTTTACTGTTTCTGCTTTCCATGATTAATAGCTCGAAATGTTATATTGTAGTATTTACTCACAAGTTTGTTTATTATTTATTAGTTTAGTTAAACCTATATTCAATTTCGAGTTTTTTTTTTCTGTTTTGCTTTAATTGTAAGACGTAGAGACACCAAATTTAATGCGTACTACACTACTTTCTGATACTCGACCAATTTCGAGTACTAATGCACGCTCTTTTCATATTAAGCGAAATAAAGACCCCCAAAAAAATGTAACGCGCATGTCTAAATACCCCCATGATTTACAAACCATTGGTCTCATGCAAAAAACATAAAATAAATATCAATAGTCTGTTCTAGTTCTGCAAATATTTGGACCCTTTTTTGGCTCCATGTGATAAATTCGCCAAACACAATGTTATTTACGAAAAACGTGTTTCACATTTCAAAGTGGCAACTGCAATACACAACCAAGCATTAAGTGGAATACAGAATAGTGTACAAATAAAAAACTATACAATCAAAACTAAAAATTAAAAATATAACTGTGCCATTTTTTTTGCCAGTATTTGACTTTATTGTTAGACAAGACTAACAAGCCTAAATCCCTCGCTTTTATTCCCTCCAATTTGATGGACCCTAAGCGGAGATATTGTCAGTTGACACACAAATGATAAAATACACTTGGGCCCGTTTCACCTGAAGGTTCAAAAAACCAAAGGTTAAGGAGTGTTAAGCATCATTATGGATTTAAACACTTTTCAAACAAAAGAAATATTCTACAGAATCAGAGTGACATTTCATTATCAATGCTTGAAACCTAATCAAATATTATTTTCCGTGAAAGCACCAGAAAATTATTATTGGTTGTGGTTGAGAAATGAGGGGGACTCACTCTCAGGGGACAATAATATGAAATTCAAGTAGTGGAATTTGGGGAAGGATCTGGGGAATTGGACTGCTGAACTAAACTAATGTAACAGTCGACAAGTCTGTTGAGGGACCAAATGCCTGTGGACAACGTTCTAATGTGGTAGGGACAATTGACCCCCCTTCCCTATTTCCCAATGGCCCCCATTTTGGAGGAATATGATGTGAAGAAAGCAGTGTTCAACAAAGAGCAATAAAGGAAAAGGAGGAGGGCGTGTGTTAAAAGGTCTCGGTTTACTTTCAAACAAGGGTTTCGTTTTTATGTGTATATCTTCTGCTGACACCTGGAGTAGTAAAGCTGAGACAACAAGACTGTTTGGAATGAATTTCCCAAGCTACATGTATTTATTAGCAATTGGGACAATTTTTAAAGATATAGATTATGTCTTTAATACCACAAAGAGCAGCACTTATACCTACTTTTTATTTTAATTTCAATAAAGAATGTTCTTGAAGGTGATGTTCAATTGCAACTTTGTCAGGATATCAGGATAGCCGAAACGGCCCAACAGGTTTTTCGACTGTCTCAGCATTCAATTAGCCATCAAACTCCTGACACATCAGACCCCAAATTACACCAACTAAAAATCTCATGAAAGCTGGAACACTCCCTTAAAGAAAGATATAGTAAAAATGCAGTTGAGATGACTTAAATGTTTGGACCCAAAAAACATTTAAGTTTTTTAGTTGTTTTGGGACATTGTTAACACTTCGTCGGTACACTCACGGGAAGAATGCGGTCTTCACTGAATGGCAATCCAATATGGCTATACCCTTTTATTGCAAATTTTAAAATGGGAGAGGAGAGAGAGATTTTCTTATAATGGGTATTGTGTTGGCAATATTGAGCGAATGGGGCAAGAAGGCAAGGTATCAAATTTACGGAAGAAAACGAGGCTAAGCTATTGAGAGGGTTGGCATAAATGGATATGTTTTTCTAATTTCCCTTCTAAAACGACGTGGATTTCTTTTGTTTTACAAGGGCCATTTTGGTGCCTAAATACAAATCAGGGAAAGCTTTTTGACTAAGATGAAGTTTTAGGCGGTTAAAAGACGTTAAATTTGTACATGAATAAATAGGATTATTTTCCTATTTCAGAAAACCCAAAAAAAACCGACCCCATCTTAGTCATTGATTTGCTAGAAATTCCTCAAAAGTGCATTATTAAATAACAGTAAAAACTTTTATAAAAAATGAAACAAAGTCATTCTCAATGCAGAAGAAAAACTACTTTTGACCAAATCATTTCATTAAGGCAAGGCAATACGCAGAATAACCAAAACATGCCCCAGATCTTATGGGTTACTGGAGTTGAAAGACAGTGTATTGTTGTAAGGTCATCAAGCCTTTATAACATGTCAATACCTGCCAATTGTACTGGAGTGGTTTCATACCAACAAGTGATTTTGCTCTTATTACACTAAAAAAGACTATTGCAAGAGACTTGTTACGATTGTTGATATGAAGGGCCTTTATGTTGTAAGGTTCAAGCAGTACAACCAGTTACCATAACATGCCAGTATGCACATGGCCAATGCCATGCCAGTGGTTTTCATTCACAACTGTGAGGCTATAATTAACAGACAAAAGACCAGTAGAATGCAACTTCTGTAAGTAAAGAGTGTTTTTAGTGGGCTCTGATAATTCGACCCCCCATTAGATGAAAATGATTGCAGTGCTATGGTTGGACTTTACTCCCTCGGCAAGGTGAAGAACATTTTTCTTTATTTTAGGCAACTCGTGAACTTGACTAATTCAGGAAAACAGGTTTTATATTTAGGGAAGAAAAATTATGCTTATGTGCTAGTATATAAAGTCAATGGTTTGTTTGTATCTTGTCAGATTTTGCAAGTGAAATAATTTAACCACAAAAACCCACTTGACTTCATGTACAAATCTTAAAAGTCATTGTACCAAACCTATACAAAAGTCATCTTAGGCGAAAAAACTTCCCGGATTGTTTTCAGCAAAACCAATAATGGCCTAAGAACTCCACTCGTTGAAAAACGCTCGTACCTTGCCCACCCCTACATGATATAATTTTATTATGTTTTCGTGCAAAAAGACCAATGGTTCTTTTTGTAAACGCATGAGGGTATTTACACATGCTGCGTTACTTTTTTGGGTCTTCATGTACGACATTATCTTATCCACAGTGTCCAAATGAAATCCCCACTGTAAATGTCAACGGATAACACTTTTAAACACTTATTTTTTTATATTACGCGTAAGGTTTATAGAGGCGTTGCACAAGACTTAACCCACTAAAAAAACGGTTTAAATAGGCGTAGTTTGTAATGAATTTAACACTGTAGATGATAATTCCAGAAATATTAACGCTTTTTTAAAGGCTTGAAACGAATAGGAATTTGACATCATAATGAATGTCAAAAGGCGCTTCTAGAAGTAGGCCCTACATGACGGCTTAAATCTTCCACTTCATCATACAAAGCAAGAAATGATCGTCACATGAGATTATCAGCTGCAGTCAGAACACCTGCAATACTAACCAGATGCCACACATTCACCCTATAGTTTCAGCGGATTTTTTCAAATATTTTTAAACTGAAACTTTTGGTCTGCCTTTAAATTGACTGAACTTTTAATTGACCGAAACCAAGTAACAAGTTTAAAATGTCTTAAGGTTCTTTCTCGTCATCAAAAATTTAAGAATTCAATCCTTTTTTACCCAACGAAGTAGGTAATCAATTCTCTGGAGTCAATGGCTTTTGAGGGTTGATATTTTCTATATTCTAGTTAAAAAATCTGCCCAGTTCAGCCTGTCAAACGTTGTGACAGCGGTACACTGTTGAATGCCCCACTCAAGTCTCTTTTTTTCATTCGAAGCTATGAACGGTATAAGCGAGGCAATTTCTTTCGAATAATTGAATATTACGTTATAGGCATCTTCTGATTATTGCTAATGGCCCAGTGTCAAATAGTAATGAATGTGCTGACAATTACCAAGAAATTTCTAGAAGATGGCAAGCCTTCGTGTAATGCATTGGCAGGGACAAGACCTATCAAAGCAGTCGTTGGAAATAAAGTTCCAGGTTTAGCACTAATACACTGCAAAAAAAACTCGGGTTGAATATGCAACACCAGGGTCTCGGGTTTAAGGATTGCCAGTGTTAATTTCCGGGTTAAAGTTGAGGGATGAACACCGATTGGTGTTGCTGCAAAATTTTGGCTAGGAATTTTGGTGGTTGCTTAGGTAATTGCCTAGAAGTAACAACTAATATTAGAAACAAAACAATAAAACAGCAAACATTTTCTAACTAACATGTGAGATGTTACAGCGATGACAGATAACCACTGATAACACAGATAACATTTTGTGGTAAAACACAAAGAGTGTGGTCCTCCTGGGACACCAGGAGGGTGTTAAATTAACACCAGTGGTTTCAACTTAACACCACGAGGGTGTTAATTAACCAACTGTGTCAATTTAACACCGGGTGTTAAAATATATAATTAACACCGACATGTGGTGTAAGATTAACACCAAGAAGTGTTATGTCATATATTGTAACACCAAAATTAGTGTGAATATAACACCAATTTGGTGTAAGTTTAACACCAATAGGTGTGGTCCTCTTCAAACACCGGCTTGGTGTTAAAATCAACACCCTCGGTGTCAAATCTAACGCCGATGTTTTTGCAGTGTAGGTACATTGATTAAGAATTTGACTTCAGTTCATGTAATTATTAACTTGTTCGAGAATTGAGTATAGAATTGAACATGAGCATGGCGACACAAAGTGAATACTGCTTACTGAAGACTAGACCACGGGTCCACGGTAATGAGAAAGCTAAACGACTGAAAATCAACTAGACTCTACAACCCATCCACGTGGGTGGGCGACTCGCTTCTATGAGGTTTTGGCCCAAAATTATGCTCCTGGACCATATGGTCTAGGACCATATGATCCTGAATATAATCTATAAAATATTCTTAGTCAAAATTGAATGCAATTGCCCCAGGAGCATATGGCAGATATGCTCCTGGAGCAGTATTTGACTTAGAATATTTCTCTACTGCTCCAGGAACATATTTAGTATATGCTACTGGAGCATTGTGCATTTAAATATGCTCCAGGAGAATATTAAAAATACACAATTATGCTCAAATATCGGCCAATCGGTCCTATTTTATACCGTACCCTCATACGAATCAACTTATCCACGGATTGACAAAATTCAAAATACCACTCGTGATTTGCTTGACACTGAGAGAGACGGTAGTCTACATAGAGTAGGAGCAGAATACCGTAGGGGCCTTATTTAAGGAGTTCGTTTACCCCCACTACAGAAAAGGTTTAACACATTTGGTAGTAAGTATGGACCCTCTACATCAATGCTAGGTAGGTAGTACTCTCAATTGTGGTATCACTTTTTCGATAGGGGCCAATTTAAGTTCACACAGGGGTCAAATTTTTAAAATGCCCCAAGCAGGTTGAAATGGATGCCATATTGTCCATCTAATCATACGGATTCCAAAAATGTATAGTTTGTACCACCTACGACCATTGGTTTTGGAGTTATAGGGTACAAATTACAAAAATGATAAAACAAGGTCAATCTCAATTTGTACAGGGGTCAACATTAAAAGTTAATCTGATTATATTTTAAATACTTGCAAATTATTGCCTGAGGTAAGAGGACTCCTAAAAAGTATAGATATGGGTCAAAGAAGGTCAACACCAATTGGATTATGTTGCCCTATGACCTATTTTGTCCCATAACATGATAACTATGCATTGCAGATGGTACAAACTATTCCTTATTTTGACACATTAAGCTAGATGAACAACTTCTTTCTTTTTTGACCAACGTTGGAGCAACTTCTGATTTTGACCCGTGTACAAATAGACCTTTTTTACCATTTTTGCAATTTTTACCATATAACTCCCAAAGCAATGGTCATAGATGGTACAAACTATACATTTTTGGAATCCTTATGACTAGAAGGACAATATGGCATAGATTTAAACATGATTTTTTTCCGCTAAAATGACCGGAAAGGATGAGAGAACGATTACCTAGAAGCTTTTTACGAAAGTTTTTGGCATTTTAGCGCACCGGAGCGAAGGAAAATTCCGTGTTCAAATTCTAAACAGGTTTTGGAATTTTGTTGATATTTCCTTTATCAAAAGTATTAAAAATGGTCACAGTTACGTTTTCAAGGAGGCGCGTTTCATTAGAGAAATGTATTTTGATTTAGTCCCATGTAACTGTTTAAAAGTTATCAACCTAAAGTTGTCATTACAGAGGCTTTCCCAACTCCGTTCTTCGATTATATCGGATCAATAAATGAGCAAACTCTGCCGTTATAATTTCACCGCTTAAAAATCGATTGTCTAGAACACCATCTCTAAAGTGTGTAACTTCAACAGCCAAGGTTTTACGCAAATTTAGTTTTATCTTTATTATGGAAGACGCTTGAACAAATCTGAATTTATACTCCATAATCTTGTGGTCTGCACTGGACCGTGGTTGAATGGCTTTTTCTGAGATGAGTGTTCACTTGGCCATCGGGCAAGAAAATCAATAGGGAGTTAAATTGCGTGCCGTCCTTTGCCTTACCGCAATTGCATGAGATTTTTGAAGGCTGAAGTTTGAAGCGCCGTAAAGTAACCTTGTAGAACATGATAAAAGATACAGAAACAGCTCTGTTTTTTAATTAACTTGATTATGTCAGGGAATATCTCCCTTAAATTCCTGAGAGTTTGCTTGAGGTTAGTGAGTTCATCTTGTCGCGTAACCCTTCCAGTAACGACTCGAGTAAAAGGTATAAAATCTTAAAGAGACACTGGCACCTTTGAAAAAAGTGCGCCCTCAGGATTTTTCAAAATTGATATCTTTTGCATGGTGGTAAAGCATTTATATACATTAGCCCTCACCGGAAGTGATTAAGCCCTAACAGAACGATTTTATAATAAAATGACCCCGTAGTCATTTTATTCGGCAGGCGATGGAAATGGCGTTTAAAACAAAAATCACATGCGGGAGTTATCCCCACGCCATCCACCCTATTTGTCCGGTCTATGAGGTTTTAATATTGATGAGAACGAATCTATGATATTCATGTTACAAAACAAAGGTTAGCCTACAAATTACTGTTGTTACTGGCCCTATTGTTTTTTTCTGTATGGTTACTTTTTATTGTAAACTATCTCTGTAGTCGTCCATGGCAAACAACATTTGGAAAAGTAAATTTGAGTAATTTCATATTTTTTGAAAATTTGCCATTGGACGGCGCTTTTTTAAGATAAAGCAAATATAGGGTGATGTTTTTGTTGGTGTGGAGACTGTGGTCAGAAAATCAGGAATTTCACACAATTTAGTCCTTAGCTTGACCGCAAACATAATACAGAATTGACCGTGACCGTATAGACTAGGTTATTGCGTATGAGGCTGAAAGAAATGATGCATGAAGCACACAAAGACGAATACAATGAAATGCTGGACTTTAGGTATTCCACATCATAGTACTTTTTACTTGTGAGTCCGATATCCACTACGATGAAAAGCAACTGACCCTTTTTTTAGCTGCGTCCACTACGTTACCGTAAATCGCAAGCCAATAAAGGCCATAACGTATCGACGCAACGCGTTGTGAGAAAGTACCAACGCGTGACGAAATTTCACAACTCGTTGCGGTGTCGGCCAATTACAATGATGAATTTCATTCAGTGCGAGCCTCACAACGCGTTGCGAGCCTGACAGCACGTTGTGGTGTCGGCCAATCAGAATGATGAATTTCTGAATTTCTGTGACGTATTAAAAAACAAATCTCCCAACGCGTTGCGACCCTCCACAACGCTTTGCGACCTTCTAAACGCGTCGTGACCCTGATAGCCTTCAACGCGTTGTGAAGCTTGCAATGCGTTGTGAAGGTTCGCAACGCGTTGTGAGATTCCACCACGCGTTGCCAAATCCTTTGTAACCCGTTGTGGGTCTATCTTTTGAAATACCTCACAGAAATTTAGCATTCAGATTGGCTTTTCATTTTTCTAGTTAGATCTAAGGGTAATTTTCTCCTAAAAATATGACAGGGGTGGGTCCGCTTGGTAATATTTTGGAAAGTGGAAAAAATGCAGTTAAGGGACATTAGGCATGTATAAAGATGTGCTTGAACTTAGCCTGGAAAGCTACTCAAGGTTCTGCGCGTCGTCTTAATTCTTCTTATTTTGAAAGAATTATGTATCACTTTGCGGTTATTTTTTGCTTTCGCGAGCGGCCTAAGTAATCCCAGGTGAGATACATGTATCATGTAATGCTCTTTCATAATTAGATTTTGAAGGCTGAACCCTGAAGTAACCTTTCAAATATTGATAGCAGCTACAGAATCGACTTTGGAGATTTTTTTTTTATCTTGTCTATCAGCTAGATCCACGCATATTGCCTTTATAGATTTTGTAAGTGTGCTAAAGATTATTCAATATATTTTATGACAATTGTAGAGGAATACTAAGCTCTGATTTTTACCAAGCAATGATTAAATAAGTTCGTGGATATCCATTCGAAATCTACAGGGCGTAGGCCAATCACCTTACTGTTTCCGAAGCTGTTCTGCAACTGATGTGTTCCGCCTTAACCATTTTCCACTTTTCACTGTTTGTAGGTGTTCCTTGACATATGTTGTTTCCTGATCTATTTATTTGATTTTCTTTTTTTGTATCATGTTTTGTTTGGGATGCTTCTTTAATTTCCATTTTGTTTTAACGCTGCTGTTAGTTTTTTTTTAGGTTAGTGGTGATGTTTTCTACTCAGATTGTGCTACTTGTGAGGTTTCATTTCCGTGCAAATTGGAAGGTTGCTTTTTATGATTTTGCTGCAGCTATCAAAGACGTCCGATCCAGCCTTAGCCAGACTCTATCCACAGCGCCTAATAGACTACATACTACTCAGAGTATCGCATTTGAAGTGTATGCAGAATTTAAGTGCTCATCTTTACGCAATTTTTGAGAGTTCCATTTTGAATGTAGACCATCTTTGCACCGAACATTTCGCCTTTTGCGTCAATGCGAAACGTGTTAATGCCATTTCTATTTCTGGGAATTAATTTCCGCTACAATTTAGAAAGTCATTATCCTTAACTTCATAATGTCGCCAGTTCACATTTGCTCATTTTTTAGCCAAAACAGGAATAATCTCTTTTTCTTTGACAATATGCTTGATTTCGACAGAGAACACAGACTAGACTACTAATATTATCATCCCAAGATCTAAATCTACAGAAACTTTTCTCTCTACTACAGAAAGTTTTCTCTCTTTAAAACGTTTGCGTTTGAAACTGAAAGTACACAAATCAATCTTCAAGTATTTGCTGATAAGGGTGCAAGTATATAGCGGCTTAAGGTTCATGTAGAATTCGTTTGGTATCTATAGACCTTGATCCTCGAATATTGAGAATTGGTATAAATCTTGATTCTCGAATATTGAGAAGTTTGTATAAATCTAAGTGGGGGCACATGTGGTCCAGGCGATGAAGCGCCCGAATCGCGCGCTAAAAGTTGCAAGTTCGAGCCTCGGTGTGGCCAATGTGTTGAGCCCTTTAGTAAGGCGCATTACATCAATTACACTCTTCCCAGGTGTATTTAAGGGTATCGGTGTAGCAGTAATTATAGTCCGGCGTACTCACACTTCACGTAACATTAGTTTCACGCTAAATTTATTCCGTTGTCGTCTATGGAGCCCGGACTTTGGCTCCCGCCGGACTACATGTATAATTACTTTCACACCGGGATTATTCATTGTTGGGAATGTAACAGGCTCGCTGAAGAGGGGGTGTAGCGACCCCCCTACAGCGATCCCATTGCGTTCAAATGTATACCAAAGTTTGTGTCATGTCATAAAGATTAAAAAAGGTATAGTTTGCCTTATCTGCAATTTATGGATTATTAACTATATAGAGTAATTTTCACATTTTATCCCACGATGACCTTCAACAATTTTTGGCCTGCATGCCTAAAACTAAAGTTCAAAAGTTAGACAAACTATAAATTTTCTTATTCAGTTTGACTAGAAGAATAGAATAGTCCACGAATTAGCTCAATAGATTTGTTTTATTTGTTTTTTTACCCCGGTATAAACTTTACCCCTTTATTCCTCAGTTAGCACAAGGGGGACTCTTGGGGACTTTTGATATGTTGCATTTCACAGCATTAGGAAACTATCCTGAAAAAAAAATCAGCTATTACTTATTTATTTCCGCCTTCTGGCTACACAGATAGTCAGGAGGAATTGTGGGTGGAGGGTGGAAATGGGGTACAGACTTTTTCTATCGATCGATTTTAGTTAATGAGGACATAAGCAAATAATTTCTGGAGGGTGTGCAAAATTTCGTGCAGTGCATTTTCTAGAAATCCAATATGGCCGCTACCACTCTCAAATTCATTCAAATGGCCATAATTTTATGATCTATATCCAGGTTTTACAACCCGAGGCATCTACTGGACAGGTTTTTGATGTGATTTGATCACAACATTACCATCAAGTCCAATATGGCCACCCCGAAATCCAATATGCCCCGAAATCATCCAATTGACAATAACTCATCAAGTATTTGTGATATAGGCATAATTCTAGGCTCTATACCCAGTAGGAACTCATATCTGGCATTCGAAGTGTGTTAACATGCTTACCAATCAAGATGGCAGTCAATATGACTGCCTTTCAAGATCTTTAAAACCTACAAATTGTCATATATTCATAATATATTGGCTGCCATTTTGAATTTTAAGCATGTTGTTCAAAAACAAAAACACCAAATACGAGTTTGTGTGAGTTCAAAAAAAGACATGAATCTCATACTTTAATTTACACTTTAATAACCATTTTGGTGGATATAATTATAATACAATACAGATGTAGCGTAATTTATAGGTTTTTAAAGAAGCTCAAAAGGCAACCATATGGCCCCCCTCTACAATGTTTGATGGTAACGAAACAAAAATGCAGATAAGGATTGTCAAATTATCAAATGACTATCCCATCCTCATTTATACTTTTTATAATAAAAAATAATTAGTTGATGTAACTAACATAATATAGATAAATATAGGTTTTTTTTTGAAGTTATCTTAAGCCGGCTATATTGGCTGCCATCTTGATATAAAAAAAATGTCGATTACGAGAAATCCCAAATACGGGTTTCTAGTGACCAAATACATATATCACATAAGTGTAAGCATAAAACATACATATTACACACCCAGATAAAGCATTTACCAGTGCAAATGTGCAAAAATACACTTGAAGTCTGGATGCGTTCGAATGCATTCACAGAAGTGTTAAAATAACACTTACAGATTGTGTTCAATGGTAACAGATTTTTGGACACCTGCAACATGTTTATGGTTTAGCATTACTTCTGAATCTCATAAATAATATGTACCTGGAGGAGTTAAGATCAATTTAATGATTCCGAGCGCATAATGACTTGTTGAGCAGCCACATTGGAGTTTTGAGGTCAATTTAAGGCCAAATTACATTATTAACACTTCATCGTGCGTGTAAACTACCACCGGATACCACAAAGAAATTCTCTATGCAAAAATCCTTAAGGTAATTTTTTAGTTGATTTGGACATGCAAGCCAGCCATATGGATGTCAACACTGCCACTGCATTACCAAAATTGCAAACCCTTCAAAAAGTATGGCTTAAGTCTAATAAAACTAAAAACTATCGATTATAAAAAGTCTGTACTCCATTTTTCCACTCTATCAGGCTGTGGAGCACAAAGGTACTGACTCAAGACCTAAGTACTGGACTAATTAATGCTGTGCTATAGGCCACAGAAAAGTAAAGTTACAGCAACGCTGATGTGCTACAAAAGTAAGTTACAGCAACGCTGACCAGCAACGTTTGGATATTGGATTACAAACCTAACCCCGTCTTCCCCAAGCCTTATTTGTTGGTTTAATTTTGTCTATGACTGCAACAAAAGTCGTATATCTCATTTTCATAATTTTACGGGAGAAGCTTTTTTGTGTTTCATCTTTTGTGACTTTCAATTGAAAATAATTCTTCTCACGATAAAAATGCCATTTGTAAACTATCTTATAAATATTTCATTTCCACTTAAGTCAACTATTAGAGAAGTAATTGGAGAATAAAATGGGCCGTGTCCCCCCTCCCGGTAACTACACACATGATTTCCGTGTGGCAACAAAGTCGTATCTACCCAGTATCTAACAATTGTGGTGTCTACCCTTAATTCAGGTCTATGATCCTAAATAACTCTGCCAATAAAATTGAGCCTTATTACTTGAAATATCATGTTACATTATGTGTCGGTCTCATTTACTGTTGTAAATTAATTGAGTACTGGGTGTAAAATTGAGTGGAAAAAAGCCGTAACTAACATTTTTATGTTTTAAGGTTTTTGTGCCGAAATGCATATAAATTAGCAAAAAATGGTAAAAAATGAAATTGCTCTTTTCATAAATATTTTGGGAGATAGATTTTTTTACCCCCCCTTTTTAACACCTTTAACCACAATAGCTTTAATTTTGAAATAAAAGTCGTACTACATATAGTTTTTCCGTGTCGTGCCAACAAAGTCGTATCATACCAGTACATTTGTTGCACTCAACAGAATTCAATTTTGAGTAACCAAGCTTTCGTATCTACACCTAAACAGGCCTATTTAGCTCAATAAATCTGCAATAAATTGAAACCTGTCACCTGACAAGGTATATCAAAAGGAGGCGTAAATCTACTTTTTCATATTATATTAAATAACTCATTTCGCAGAAGTGTCAGTTTACGACCTTTTGCACTCACATTTAATTTAATTAAGAAATAAAAGAAAGAAAGAATGATAAAAAAGTTCCCATTTTTTTAGGAGTTTAGTTTGCATTTGGTTGTTGTTTTGCTAGCTGACAGCCATTAGTTGTGTGTTAAAGTTTGGTTGTTGCCCCCCGAACCGTATGTGTTGCAGCGAGTCAATTTGATGTCAAAGATCTAACTCTGATGCTACGCAAACAAGCTTACAAATCTTTTAAATTACATGACTGGTTCAATGCTTGGTTTCCTTTTTTGAAGAGTACTTCTTAAACTGGTATTGAATGACCAAGATAGGTGCAAGCACATTTCTGTTACTCTTACGTCACAACCTTTTGCAAACTCTCATGACGGAGACTCAATATAGTTTGCCTTCCCAAAAACAGAACAAACCTTTGCCGATTTTCTTTTTTATATTGGAGACGAACATCAGAAGGTCTTTTATGTGACATTGTTAATATTAATCGGTTGCAAATATTTGTATTAAATATTTTCTTTGTTGCTACTGCAAAGGACATAGTCAAGTGACAGCGTTAAGTTGTTGTATAAAACTTTTAAATCCATAAAGTGACGTTTTCTACATTTTGATTCAAATATTAATACTCTTCTACTCACCCCTGAAATTTCGTGCAATTTTGCACGATGAACACAAAACAGGGTCTGTTAGATTTGTTAGAATGAAATCTGACTGGAGTTGGTATTTGGAGGTTGTTTTGACAGTTTCATTTTTAATAAATGAATGGAAAGAATCTAATCCTGTTCTCGCAGTCCATTTTGTAATTTTAGATAATCAGCGCATGGTTTTGAGATTAAAAGAAGGAATTACTTCTTTGGCGTGATTGGGGGTTTTTACTTTTCATATCAACGTATTCAAAATGACCAGTCCTCAAAAACGTTGGTGGAGAAGAAGAGAAACATTTTAAACTGTTCAATCCGGAACAATACAGGCCTGACTCATAGATTTTGAAATATAAATTTTTGTTTGTGTAGTATTAAATTGAAAATTATAACTAGAAAGAAGAGAGTCACCTAAATGCCCATTCAAAGTTTGAGATGTATCGGATTTTTTTGTTTCCATGCAGTGTATACATTTATGTGTAGTATTAAATATGACAGTTGCAATGGATTTAAGGGGATAAACTAATTTCCGGATCCCGTACAATTGATAACAAGTTGAGATTCTTCTATATGAAGGGCTTCGATTGCGCTTCGCTTTTTCATAGTATATGGACAAGATTATGTATATGCAAACAAAAAACCATAATTTGTTTGATGTTTGAATTGAGGGCGCCCTCTTCGGGAAATCTCTGATTGAGTCAGCCTTTAATGTGAAGTTATATTGAAGGTGAATGTATTGTTAGTCCTGGAATGCGTCCCTGTCTTGTCCTCCAACATGACTGGCTATTGAATACGGCCTTTCCAAACAGCGAAATAATAAAGGCCTGTGCGCACCACTTGTGGCCCGCAAAACGCGGTTAATCGGGTGGCAATGTGCGGCCCTAACGCGATTTTAGATACTTCTAACGAAAGGTCATCTCATTTTCTACCGGAATTTTAGTCGAAGTGAGTGTGGAGATACTTGAAAAAAACGGGATTATCATAATTTGGTTGGTTACTGATGGCAGCTTATTGCCATAAGACTTTCGCGTATAAGATGTTTGTGGCCCAACTGATGGAATGGCATGGTTGGATTAGTAAGCATTTCAATAAAAAAATTAATACGGGCCGATCTCTCGAGATGGCAAATGTGATGCTATATATTGCATTTCTGGACAACTTTTCACTTTTGGTAATAATTTACTAAATAAATACTTAAAACCTAAATATGTGTAATTTCGAAAAGATATGATTACATTGCTAAATCCCTGTTAAAATGACAACAGAGGCAGGTTAAAACAGCCAAAGGACATAAACACTTGAATTTAGCAGCATGGTAAATGTCGGGACTTCCAGTTTGCTCAGTTACAAAAGAGTAATGACATTGATTGGTTTCTAACGAAAAAAGAATCAGTTAATTTGATTGAATTTAATTGAATAAGCCCACTGTCTATGTATACCGTAAACTTGTGAATATTGCATATTAATTTGAGATTACACTCAATGATTAAAGTAGTGACTTGTGTTAAGAATGATGGATTAATTAGTATATGGTAAACATCGTCGAAGTAATTCTAGCAGTCTTTACATGAGCTATTAAAGGTGGATGAATCCGCGGGACAGTCTCGTCCTCCAACTTACCTCAAAGAAAATGCTATTTTGGTTAAGAAGAAAGGTCATAGTTTTCTTAATACCCAGTGAAATTAAGGCCCAGGAAACGTTTCATCTTCCTCCGAGTTAGTTAAATCAAAAAAATTGGTAATGAGGTTTTTGTTTGTGTGATGTGTTATGCTTCCATGTGAGGGGAGCCTCATCCTCCTCCACCACCTCAACGGTGACTTGCCATTTGGTGTAATCCCAATTGGTTCTAAATGGCCATTTTGTCGAACTCCAAATGGCTCTACCATTGAGTCTAATAACCATTTAGGCAAAGCCATTGGCCATGTAATCTGATATTCATATGGTCTAAATCTCATATCGTATAATATCCATATCGTCTATAACTAAATTGGCTTAATGCCCATTTGGTCTAATATTCCATTTGTTCTAATATGCATCAGAAGTTTTCGTTGTAAAATTTGGCAAACTTAAATCTTCTAAATACGTCAATTATTGCATGTTTTAAAGTTAATACAAAACCTCTATCTTCCCTTGGCTCCAAGGTGCGTTGCATGTTTTAAAACAATTGAAAATCTGCTGAACCAAAGTAAATTGCGGTCTCACCAGCTTCTTGACTTTCTGATTTGGAAAATTGAACATTTTTCACTCAGCATTTTTCTTTTGTATCTCAGGGATATTCATTTTATAATCTGCAATTATTCTCCCATTCTATTAGGGGAATCGTGGTGTTTCTGGATGAAAGAAACAACCAAGCCTAGGCTATACGGAATAAAGCAGGTAAAACCCCTTCTTTACTTCACTCTTACATGTCCATGCAGATTTCTAACGAGATTTCGTGCCAAACCAAAATACAGGAAGGAGTAACTGATAACCTAAGAGTCTTTGACAAAGACTAGTCATAGGACGAAGGCATTCAAAGTCTTGGTTGGCAGATTGGGAAGGCTTTCGCTCTAATACAAATCATAGGGCGAAGACCCTTTTTTTCTCTTGGTACAGACGATCATCCTGTGAACTATCAAATTAATTATAACAAAAAGTATTCTAACAGTAATAGTTACACCATGCCATCTCTGTCTACCCTAATATCAGATTCTAACAACAGTGTTGGTTCTGGCTTTGAACTGTTACGTTCATTGTCTTGTAATTGTAGTCAGCTATCTGCATAATATCGGCGCATTTAGCTTGCGTTTTCATTCAGTCGTGATGGTTTCTATCTCGTCAATTATTCCAAGCATTAAACATATATTGATATATTTACTTTTGAGCGTCGAAGGCCTAAACTTTTTTTTTAATTTTTGTTCACGATTTCATCTCTCGTAACATTGAAACAATAATCAGGGACTACGCTATCAACATGTTTTACACATGGAATGATTTTAACTAACTGACATAGTAAGTGATTGATAAGAATATGAATGATTCGGTATCAAAGCTCCTCGGTACGGTAAATAGTTCGTTAATAGGCGAGACCTGGTTGAGATTCAGCTCAGACTTCACATCAGCTTCCAGTGTTTATAAGAATATGAAAAAATGAATCATACTCAATACGTAGGTGTTGTCTTACGCATATAAACTTTCATACATGTATGATGGACTTCAATGAAGATGAACAAAACGATGACGGAATAAAACATCACTAATCGAAGTAAGAAAAGAGCTGATCAAATTTCCGTTGGCGAAAGTAATAAATATTTGAAAACGGATATTCATAATGTTGGTTGGTTATGATGGCAGCTTATTGCCATAAGACTTTCGCGTATAAGATAATTTTGTGCCCAACTGATGGAAGGCATGTTGGCTTAGTAAGCATTTCAATAAAAAAATAAATACGGGCCGATCTCCTCCGAGCATGGCAAAGGTGATGCTTATTTTAGACATTTCTGGACAACTTTTTTTTCACTTTTTGGTAATAATTTACTAAATAAAATACTTAAAACCTAAATATGTGTAATTTCGAAAATATATGATTACATTGCTAAATCCCTTTAAAATGACAACAGAGGCGGTAAAACAGCCCATAGACATAACACTTGAATTTAGCAGCATGGTAAATGTCGGACTTCAGTTTGCTCATTTACAAAAGAGTAATTGACATTGATTTGGTCTACCGAAAGAGAATCATTTAATTGAATTTAATTGAATAAGCCCACTGTCTATGAACAGTTAACATGTGAATATTGCATTAATTTGAGATTACACAATGATTAAAGTCGTGACTTGTGTTAAGAATGATGGATTATATGGTAACATCGTCGAATTAATTTGTAGTTCTTTACAGAGCTATTAAAGGTGGGTGATCCGATGGACAATCTCGTACCCCCTCACCTCAAAGAAAATGCTATTTTGGTTTAAGAAGAAAGGTCATATTTTTCTTAATACCCCAGTGAAATTTAAGGCCCAGGAAACGTTTCCTCTTTCCTCCGAGTTAACTCAAAATTGGTAATGGTTTTTTTTTTGTGATATGCTTCCATGTGAGGGGAAGCCTCCTCCTCCTCCTCCACCTCAACAGTGACTTGCCATTTGGTGTAATCCCAATTGGTCTAATGGCCATTTTGTCTAACTCCAAATGGTCTACCATTTAGTCTAATAACCATTTAGGCTAATAGCCATTTGGCCATGTAATCTGATATTCCTCTGGTCTAAAACTCATATCGTCTAATATCCATATCGTCTATAACTAAATTGGTTTTATGCCCATCTGGTCTAATATTCCATTTGTTCTAATATCCATCAGAAGTTTTCTGTAAATAAATTGGAATTAAATCGTAAACTTCATTATTGCACTGTTTTCAAGCTTAATACAAAACCTTCTATAATTTCCCTTTGGCTCCCAAGTTTCGTTGCATGTTAAAACCATGAAATCCTGCTGAACCAAAGTAAATTGCGGTCTTACACCAGCTATCTTGACTTTCTTATTTGGGAAATTGAACATTTTTCATTCAGCATTTTTCTTTTGTAATCTCAGGGATATTCATTTTATAATCCTGCAATTATTCTCCCATTCTATTAGGGCATTCGTGGTGTAATTTCTGGATGAAAGAAATCAACCAAGCCTAGGGCTATACGGAATAAAGCATGTAAACCCCTCTACTTCAACTCTATACATGTCCATGCAGATTTCTAACGATTATTTCGTGCCAAAATTACATGGAAGAGTAACTGATAACCTTAAAGCGTCTTTGACAAAGACTAGTCATAGGACGAAGGCCTTCCAAGTCTTTGGTGGCAGATTGGGAAGGCTTTCGCTCTAATACAAATCATAGGGCGAAGACCTTTATAATCTGGTACCAAAGATCATACCTGTGACTTTCAATCTAATTATAACAAATGCTATTCCATAACAGTAATAGTTACCACATGCCATCTTCTGTCTACCCTAATATCCAGATTCTAACAACAGTGTTGGTTCTGTGCTTTGACCTGTTTACATTCATGTCTTGTAATTGTAGTCAGCTATCTGCATAATATCGGCGCATTTAGCCTGCGTTTTCATTCAGTCGTGTGGCTTTCTATCTCGTCAACCTATTCCAAGCATTAATACAATATATTTGATATATTACTTTGAGAATTCGAAGGCTAAACTTTTTGTTTTAATTTTGTTCACGATTTCATTCTCTCGTAAACATTGAACAATAATCTAGACCATACGCTACTCAAATTGCACGTTTTACACATGGAATGATTTTAACTAACTGACATAGTAAGTGATTGATAAGAATATGAATGCATTCGTTTATCAAAGCTCCTAGGTAGATATTTCGTTTAAACTAGGCGAGAGGTTTGAGATTCAGCTCAGACTTTCACATCAGCTTCCAGTGTTTATAAGCATATTTAAAACATGAATCGTTACTCAATACGTAGGTGTTGTCTTACGCCTATAAACTTCATACATGTATGATGGACTTCAATGAGATTGAACAAAAAGAATGACGAAATAAACATCACTAATCCGAAGTAAGAAAAGAGCTGAATCAACTTCCGTTGGCGAAAGTCATAATATATTTGTATTCAATCTTCCAGGATATATTATATTGCACGAAAAATCAACTGGGGTAAAAATTGAAAGGGTTTACATAAACTATCTGTCCATGATTACAGATCTCCGAAAACTGCCAACTCACCATCTGCAACCTAAATCACGCATGCGATTGAAGTCAGGAATGATTTTTCCTTGACTTGGGAATTCCTTACATTTCAAACACTTGTTTCAAGTTAAGTGAAATAACCTTTGTACTCATGTATCATAAGAAGTTGAACTTAGTACTTTTGCCATTTGGTTTAATCCCATTTGGTGAAATTCTACTTTCGCCTAATCCCATTTTGTTCACAATAGGAACAATATAGATGACAATTGAATAAAGTGACATTGGCCCAAATGATATTGACCCAGTGACATTTGGAGCAGCTGACATTGGACCAAAAGGGAAAAATAGACCATGATTATGTCCGCCATTTTGATATTTAGGAACATATATCACAACATCTGTGGTATCAATGGAAGGGCTATTTATTTAGCTTTATTTTACTGTAAAGATCATTCATATCATTCATGTGTACACCGAGTACAGTCTTTTGAATCAAGTAGTCAGCTTTGCTCCGTGACCATGGATTCCCATTAGCTCCCATTCAAATGCACGTCGGTCAAAGAAGCAATTCACTGTCCAAAATGATGGATTGGGGTAGTTCCAAGTTTATGTCAAAAAGAAGTAGTTATCTTAATAGTGTAAAAACCAGTATTAATGATAGATTTATTTGAAGTTCAATATGTGGAATATTTTGGTCTACAAATAAGGACAATAGCCTTCTTCTTCCATAAAAGGTGGTCGCCTATATTTGTTTCTTCACGTTTCAGTCAACAACTGATACGTGTATCCAGTTATTTTATTTTTCAAATGATATTAATGACGGATAAGGGCAGAGGTAAATTTTAGCTGAAATTTGCGGGTATAAACACAGCCACATTTCTTCTGAACTCAATAAATTCTTCTGGGCATTGTTTTGCTGAACGCCGTCATTTTAATGTGAATCCGTGGTCAGAGCAAACCCGGCTGCCTGATTCAAAATACTGTAGCTCGGTCTATACCTAACCGATGTGAACGAGCTTGGCAGCAAATTAAAACTATAGTAGATTTCAAAATGAATGATCCCTCAATAAAAGTTGTCCATTCGCCTTGAGAGGTAAGATGATTTATTCTAATGGCAGCGAGTGCAAAATGTCGATGGTACGCATATCAATGTACAGTAATATAAATATACCTGTGTGAAAATTTTATATCTTTTGGCTCAGGTACTACTTCAAAGATTCAACCAGGTGTTCCCATTGAAGTATCAGGATGAAAACGCCAGCGATTATTTAATTAAACATTGCAATTTGAACACAAGTTGTTTTGACACTGTAAAATATTATTACTTATCAAAGCATACGAGAAGAGGGAAATATAACGCAACTAAGCTTTTCATTTTGCCACACAACCTTCTAGAAAATTAGCATAAAGCGAATTGTAAGTTCATTGCCATCCCGGCCAACCATGGCATGTGATTATCATTAACATACCATTTTGTAAGAGCTTAATTCATCAGTTTCCAGTAAGCCGATTTTGTGCAGCAATTTTATACCATGACAACAATATGCTTTGCAATGGCAACATAGACCTATCTCCACATCGCCAAGGATTTAACCCTCACATCAATGTCCACCCCATGGATATATGCAAGAAGTCTCGCTTGATTTCAAATTTACTATAATAAAATAAGCTACCCGCTGAGGCCACATATGTTCAGATATATCTTACTTAAATATGCAATATGGCGGACACAAACAATTTTTTTTACTCACACTGTATATCTTAGAGACGGGGTCATGCCCTTTCGCAGTTTTAACTTACTAGCTTGGAAAACTCATCTCCGAATGGCCTTTCAGTGGTATTCGCACTCTTGAAATTTGCAAGGAAATAACTAGACTGCCTCATTCATTCCGATACAATATTTGATTACTAAAACGATAATCACGAAAGAGCAAATGGAATTTGTAATGGTAATGATTAGACAATTGCATTAACCTTACAGAATGCACCGACCGTTTAAGAGCAAGAACAGTTTCTTAAGAGGCAATTCCCTCTAGGCCCCATTCGTTTTTAATCGTTTTTCAACTTACCCCTGAAAGCCTTCGTCATGCCAGAATCCACAAATTGAATTTTCGTCTATTTTAAGAACACTATCGGAAGAGCTTTTCACAGTATAAACTACCTTGTCGAATAAAGTCCAACGAGGTATGGGGCAAAATAACTCAAGTATCTGCCGACCTCTCCCAACCCTGTTTTAAAAGAGGAATATTGATAGCCCAACCTTTTCTAAGATCGATACCTTGCGAAGTATCCCTGTTAAGAGTAAACAACGGTTCAAACAATCCATCTAGAAAATTACATCCGTTATATCGTCATTTCAGGGTTAAAAAGTTCTCCAGTGGAAAAAGATGACACTGTGGCCGTTGATTTCCAAACCCGTGTTCTCAGTGCAAATTACATGATGGCCTCAAGTAATAGACTTTCGATTTGTACGACTCTCAGGGTTTGTTATTTGACAGTCTTGAATCAAATACTTCATCCGTAATGCGCAATGGGAAGTGTTTTCGTCTTGGTTTTTACATAGAGCGTTCGTTTGGATTCAATTCCACATGGAGTCTTTTCGCTGTGATCTGTAATAGCTGAAATGGTACAATACCCTGCGATTGGACCATTCTGGTTATTAAGCGAGCAACCACTTGGTTGTTATCAGTTTTACTTTACGAAAAGGAAATGAAAGGATTTGCTCTTTGAACTTGACAATTCTCGCCGTATGACTCTCAGATTTTTTCTAGACGCTTTAAAGTTTAATTTTAAACGGACTCTAAACATTAAGCTTTGCGTTTTGAATCGTAAAATTCTTAAATTCTAACCCTCTGTTTTAATATTAATAACAACGATGTTAGCTTAGTAACAAATAATGAACTACAGGTAATATTTTCCGTATCCGTGGGAGTTAAAAATAGTTTTAGCTGCAGAGCAGCTCAACAAGTGATCGGGTGTCTGTGTTATTCCGACCTGTATCAAGTGCATATTTCTGATTCAGGTACAGCGTTTGAGGGATTCTCGACCTTTTTACAAATACATATACAGAAAAAAAAAAATACTCCAGAATTTAGTTCCAGAAAAAAATCCAAATTAAAAAAAAAATGTTTAAAATAAAAAAAGGCAAAAATAAAACATTCCAGAAAAAATGAAAGTTAGTAATAAAAACATCTGAGCAGACTATAGGCCCTTGTATCCCTAACGCCCTTTTCGGAAAATGATTACCAACCTGACGATCACCGCAAAAAAGGGAGGTAGCGCTATTTTTCTTGTTAGATCTAGGGGAAATTTCCCCTAAAAAAACAAGGCAGGGCCCGCTCCGTGATTTTTGAAAAGTGGGCAAAAATGGCTTTAAGGGACGTTGGGGGATATGATTTTGCACAAGAGTCTGCAAAAAATATTTTCATGGTTTCTTGGCAACATTGACCTGCTGATTCCAAATCTCGACGATGCAACTTTGTTATCCTTGAGCATTATGAGATTGCGAACGGGGGTAAATTAACAAGGGTACAATTTGTAAATGTTTCTAATGGGTCACAAGTGTATATACATGTCCACCTTGTCTATGCCACTAAAAGTAAGTTTGCCATATCTACCAATCTTGTTCATAGTCATGGAACACCTGTTAATCATTGGCAGCTATGAAAGAAGATGATAGCGCTTGAAACGCATTGAAAATATAACTTTCGTAACCCCTCCTTCCCATCCCCTCCAATTCAGCGTTGAAATTTATAATATGGTGCGAGTATTGCTAGTGTGTGTCGTGCTAATGCAACATTGAAATGAGGGGCTGGGAACCAAATCTGCACAAAATGTCTCCAAACAATTTAAGGACAATACTTTCAACACCAGTTAGGATTATAATGTTCAAGGTCATCTTGGTTGTTACATTTTTAGAATGCACAAAGTTATTCTCTAAATGGGCTGGAATTATTCATGCTGTTCGATAGTAATGCCCAACTAAATGTTATGTATTTGCTTGACCATTTGGGGCATTGATAGGGCGCTACAGGTTCTATCGGGGATTCAGCACTCGAGCCAATTTGAAGCCAATTTGAAACAAATCGTTTAGACATATTGGGATTTATCAGCAGGTCCATGTTGCCTAGAAATCATTAAACATTTGAGCAAATCTTTGGAAACAGGTCAATTGGCATACTGCAGTACTAGACCCTTCGAATCTAGGCTTATGGTCAATGTGGATCAGCGGAATAACGTATGGTATCAAAGTGGGACTTATTCCATTGTCATTCATGACTCGTAAAGAGACTATCCTAAGGGGAAATTTCTTCATGATCTTAAGACAGACACGCGATGTTACTTGAAGCACAAAAAGTTGTAACAGGGCACCTTTTCAGTAGTGGTCGGATTAAAAAACTAACACTAGATGACCAATCAGAAGCCATGCACGCATGGGCTCAATAGGTGGGAGACGAGGGGGACATGTCCGCTCCACGATTTTTGGGGGTGGGGTACACAATATCAAAGGTCCCCCATCACGATTTGTACTAAGCTACTCCTACCGCCCCTATATACCAATGGTGGATCTGGGGCCGTCGGTCCTACCCTCGTCGAAAAAAATCAATGTGACAATTGACATGACTTACGTTGGCAACAGTGTATTTGTAAACCCATAAATTTCCAAATTGTCCACCGCGCGGTTACGAGACCGGGCCGGTGGTACCTAGAGGGACCTTTTACAGACATGATTGACAGTGCAGGGCCTATTTTGGTTGAGAAATGACGGACAAGTATTTGTGATCATCTTCAAGATTATCAACCTCCTAGTGGTGAACCCCGGAAACTGATTTTCAGGCGAATGAAATCCACGGAGGTACAAACATCATGCTGTCTTTTTTAATTCACGTTCTTTTTAATTCACTGTTGTCTTTTTTTTATCTCATGTATTTTAATCATGCCCGCCAGAGGACACTATCTGATGCCAGTCTGGCCACGTGCTTATTAGGGCAGAATCACCAGATTGTCAAGTCAGATGGCATGTCAGTGCTCCAACTAAAGTGGAAGGTCTCACTAGGCGAGATAAAACAGCCATTATAACACCTACACATACGCATAAGTCACTGCGATCTCATTCAAGAGGCACACGCTACTGACAGTTCACATTCGAACATCTGCGGCTGCGGCTACACTCTAGTCTGCACACACAAGAGCGTTACCCATGGAATTGCCACCTTTGCTAGTAAACTCAGCCCAATGGAAACACATTGCCAACCTCATCCGAAGACTTCCACCCTGGAATGGGCAACGACCCAAAATTTACAGGGTCAGTCACCAATGTCTACAAGCCACTAACCATCGGCTTCAAGAAGACTCTCTACCAACTTAATGGTGCACCCTGCATTTACGCCGGCGACTTAAATAGCCATAGCATTACCTGGGGTTACAGAAAAAAAAAAAACAAACTGATGGGAGCTACCATAGAGGTAGGGCCTCAAAATCCGGTGTACAACATTTGCCCCACCCAAGCAACCAGACACTTTCGACTCTGGAAGGGGGAATACGTCTACAAACCCTTACCTTGTTTGCAAACACACTGGACACCATTCCATTCACCGTACGGTTCTCGACCGCTTTCCGCTTTTTCGAACAGTCCCAGCACAGACCATCACTGATCGCTCAGGAGAGCCTTGCTAAGCCTGTACCAAAAAAGCCAGTTGAAAAGGTGGAACCTCCGCAAGGCAGACTGGGACCAGCTCAAGAACCTGGCTGGATTCAGAAGTGCCCAACCTCATTCCAACCCTGGACAAATCTTACACAGCACTGGTGTCACTCTTTATTAATATAGCAAAGAGACCATCCCACGTGGCTGCAGTCGCAGTTATATCCCAACTCCTGGGATGAGGAATGTTACACTCTTTACAATGATTTTCCTGAATTCTGAACCCCGGGGAAGAGTTTCATCCAAGGAGTCACGATCTGAAAATGCTTGGACACGAGAAAAACGCAGTGAGGCGGAGGAGGAGACGGTCCGAGGAATCGACTTCACCCCTCCAGCAGGAAGGCCTGAAAGAGCATAAACCTGCCCACTACCGGCAGAAAAGAATTCCCAACCATCGAAATGTCCAGTGAATGCCAACTCAAGTGCTGAGCAACTCCTCGCCAAATGTCGTTCAAGAAACATTGATAATGGATCACACTCGATCTGTAAAAAAGAGATCACCAAAATTCGTCGAGCCCCCGGCCGTGGAAGGGTCACTTTCAACACCCTATCACTAGATGAGCTTACCTTGCTATCAGCAATACTAAAAAGAGTGGAAAGGCCCAGGGCCCTGATAACGACAGCAGAGAGTTCCTGATGTTAATGCCGGGTCACGATGGTCTAGATTGGCTCCAGGCGTTATAACATGTGCACTTACCAACCAGTCCTTACCCAAGATCTGGAGGAGAGCTACTATCATCGCACTTCCCAAACCAAACAAGTCTGTTGACAACCCTAAGAACTACCGTCCAATATCACTAGGGTGTCTCCTTCAAACTCCTTGAGAGGATGATCCTGGCCCGGCTGGGCCCGTTCGTCGGAACCCCCATTTGCCTGACGAACAAGCAGGAATTTCGCCGTGGCCGGAGCACTGACCATCAGATTGTAAAACTCACAAATGATATTGACGGGGGGGGGGGGGAGGAAAAGCTTTTGAAAAGCGCCGTAAGGCAGGTGTCATCTTTGGACCTTACTGCAGCATTCGACACCGTGTGGCACCAGGGCCTGCCTGACACCTCAAGCTTCGCAGGACCATCCCGGATCCTCACCTTGTACAATTCATAATTAACATGCTTGCAAACCGTGGCTTTTTCTCACGACCAGTGATGGGCAGAGTAGTTAGTCTGCGTTGTCTGAGGAAAGGAGTACCACAGAAGCCAGACCACCGCTACTGCCTTTCACCTCAACACCAAAGAGGCTCATTACCAGCTTCAAATCACCTCAAAAAGTGGAGGCCTCTCAATACAATCCTACACCAACATATCAGGGAGGGAAGCCTGACCGGCAGCTTACTTACACGGCAGCACCTCGAGTCCGTATGCGCCAATGTATCTTCGAGGAATAAACCTCCTGTGCAGACTTGCTGGTATCTTCATGGTGTGAAACACACGACCCTACGTCACCCTCCTTGGCTCTGGCTACAGCATGTTCTTGCTGAATATGCCGCCACACCATGGTGCAACAGCTCTCACACAAGAAGCGGGACCCAGTACTCAACGGAAAGGAGACCTTGAGAACGATCACTGGCTGCCTCCGTCCTACTCATCTGAATTCCTACAAGTGCTTTCAGGCATTGCACTGACAGTTTCGAAGAGAACATCACACGCACAAACTAGTGAATAAGGCACCTGATGGACAACAAGCACCTGCTACATACACCCTGTCAAAGAATCACACCAATCGGTAGACAGAGACTGCACTCTCGCCGCCTTTCGGACCGAAAACGCTGCTAAACTCTCCAGTTCCCATTCAACATCACAGACATGAAATACTGCCTGGCTAGACACCCTAAGACCAGATCAAATCTCTCCAGTTACACCTAAGACAGAAACTACCACCTGGCAGCAATTCTACCACGAAAATGGCGGCACCTTAAACCGGGATTCGCACAGAAGTCGGTCGCTTCAACAGCATATGCACCGTTTGGGGGCGGCTGCGCCATCGCCAGCCTGCCAATTAGGTTCTCCATCACAGACTGCGGATCACATTCCAAATGAATGCCTACCTTTCGTCCACCGGGGACCCAGATTTCTCAAACCACTAACCAATCCAACAGTGAGTTGGTTCCAACGCTTTACAACATAATTAGCTGCTGCATCATACGCAAGAAGAAGAAGATTCATCTCGACCAGTTTGTAACCCTACGTTTCAACTGCCAAGCACATGGCACCAAAGACTTAGTCGGGGATGTAGTGGGACCCCCCGGGCACCCCCCAGGACTAAACAGAACCAACTTTTTGGGAGTTCTTTAGATGTCATAAAAGGGTCAGGATGTCCAAAATAAAACCTGGCGTGGCCGTGCGGCGGATATACAAGATGGCGTCCAAAAATGCCGCTAATTACGGAAATTCTAATTAAAATGCTGATTAAAATAAATAAAATGGAAGTTAAACTGCTATTTCAATCATGACCTGCATGTTTGTTGACATAAGGAATACATATCTGGCAATTGTGTATCACTTCAGTTTGGCTTTGCATCAACAATGGCCGACAAAAAGGGCCGCCAAAAAGATTTTTTTCGTAAAATGATTGTATTCAAACATCCTGTTGCACTAAACTTAATTTTAATCATGGGGTGCTTATTTCTGACCATTAGGAAAAATGTAGTGAGGTGTTTATGTGTGGATTATGACGAATATCCAGAAATTTCAAAAAATAAAAAAAAAAATTCCCGGCGGGCAATATGGCTTCCAAATGGCAAATATAAATAAGACAAAATTCAATTTTCTATATAATATAAAGCGACTTTATGCAATTTGTACACAGTGTTTCTATTGAGGGGCACTCTGATTTCGCGCAACGATGAAGTCTTTTACACATTCCATTGTTTCACACATCCATTCAAGATTACAATAATCTTTATATGTGTATAACAAAGAAAGATTTTGTTTTTTTACTTGCAGGTCCTATAGCTCTAACACTTTACTAACTGGTGGTGGGGTTCATTAGCAAGAATATGCAGATGTAAGTGAGTAAAAAATCAGTCCTCCAAGCAGCAGATCTGCTCCAAAGAAGCAAAGAAATGTGTGTATCATTGTCCTGTATCAAACCGGGTCCTTACAAAGCATTTGCAGGACATGGTACAATCCTGAAGAAAAGAATGAGCAAAACTCATAACATTAGGGACTCTCGTATGGCAGAAACCTGTACATATCGCTATAGAATGACCCGAAATTTGCCAGAAGAAGATCCCCGCTGAAACTCGGGGTCGGACAAAGGGTACACCCGTGGTTGTTACCAAAGGTTCACAAAAAACCTTGACCGGCTTGGCACCACATTCAGAGGAAGGCCCATCAACAAGCCACCAGCGTAAATCACGCAAGTCAACCGCGGAAAGGTTCATTTTTCAACCAGACTGATCTTCTGCTAATAGTGCAGAAAGGGAATCCACGTAACAGAGGCAGGGCTCGCACCACGCAGGCAAAAAAACAACCATCGAGCGTGATGGCGTGAGTGGTTGGCCAAGGTAGGGAAATAGCTTGAGGAAAACAACCATAATGGCTTCGTTGGCGAATTATGGGATGAATGTGTCGAGCCTGTGAGGCCCATAATACACACCCTAAAGGCAGGAAACGTTACCAAATACAAATCCAGAGTTACGGCGAAGTAATGACCAAGAAAGAAAAATGTGTCAAAACAATGGCGTAGAACCCGTTATAGAAGCAAGCCACATTGAACGGCCTTCAGAAGCAATTGCACATGACTTGAGGAAAAAACTGTCAATAAGGCACCATCAGTAGTTACTTTCCTCCCCTTTCACGGTCTGTTTATTCTGATGTACATTGCTGAGCTGAGTAACACATAATTCGCGAATCCTAACTTCCGTGGGTACAATCTGAAAAAGACGTTGGAAAAACAATCCTACCATCAGCCCTCTAAACTGGGTTTCACCAAGGTGCAGCAAGAAGAAGTTTTCTTCCTTTTTTACCTAATCTTCAGCTCAAGCATATCCACTTCTGGAAGAGTTGCACAAGCGTCCCAACTTGCATCCAAGGATACCATCAAGGACGTCGCTCTACATCTTCGAAGTGCTTATTCAGAGAGGTTTGCGGAACCAAAGAATCTGCCATGGCCATTCAAGCAAATGAATTTGCACGTAACAGATGGTGTATACCGCCTACCTTACAACCTTTTTTAGTTTAGTATGTCTGGCCAGCCCACAGCTCCTTCTAGTCGAGTTGAACGGATTGTCTTCTCCATCGGCAGGATCTATGCAGAACCGTCCCAATGGGGAGTGGAAACTTCCAAAACATCTGTCTCCTCTGCATGACCTTTGACACATCTGTTCAGAAGCAAACAGTTGCTTACAATCCTGAACAGACTTGGCCATTGCGAAAACTAAGCCTTTGCTATGGAGTTGAGACAGCTGTAGCAATATCCAGTGGACGCAGACAATCGCTGCTCACCTGAACATCGTAAGTCTGGTGGCTTGTTGATTGGCCTCCTCTGAATTGTGGTGCCAAGCGGTCAAGTTTTTTGTGAACCTTGTGGTAACAACCACGGTGTACCTTGTCGACACCGATTTCAGCGGGGATCTTCTGGCAAATTTCGGTCATTCTATAGCGAGATTGTCACAGTTCCTGCCATACGAGAGCCCTATGTTATGAAAGTTTTGCTAGGCCTTTCTTCAGGATTGTACAGTCTGCAAAGGCCTGTGAAGGACCCGTGTTTGATACCAGTAACTAATGAGGTGGGATAAACCTTATCTTGCTTCTTTGGGAGCATATATGGCTGCTTGGATGACTGATGTCTTTCCACTTACTCTGCATAATTACTTGCTAAGGAAACCATCCACCCGTTAGTAATGTGCTGGATCTAAGAGACCTGCAAGTAAACAATCTTCTTTGTTAGTTAACACATATAAAGATGATTGTATGCCTTGATTGATGTGTGAAACAATGGAATTGTAAGAAAAAACTTCAAAAGCGTTCCCAAATCAGAGTGACTCAATAGAAACAACTGGGTGTATAAATTGCATAAAGTCGCTTTATATTATAAAATTGATTTTGGTCCTTATTTATATTGGTGCCATTTGGAAGCCATATTGCCCACTCCATTTGATTTCTGGTATTAATAATCAAAACACCATCACACTTTTCCTATGGTCGAAATATATTCCCATGATTAAAATTACGTTTAGTGACAACAAGGAGTTACTACAATCATTTTAAAAAAAAATATTTTTGGCGGCCATTTTGGATGCAAAGCCTGAAGTGATAACAAAATTTGGCCAATATGTATTCCTTATGATCACAAACATTGCAGTCCTATTTGAAATAGCAGTTTTAAGGGCCATTTATTATTTTTAATCAGCATTTTAATGAGAAATTTCCGTAATTAAGCGGCCATGTTTTGGACGCCATCTTGTAATCTCCCACATCGGCCGAGTTTTATTTGTTGGGGAACATCCTGACCTCTTATTAGGACGCATCTATGAACCCCACAAAGTTGGTTTCGTTTAGTTCCTGGGGGGATCCCGGGGGGTCCCACTACGATCCCCGACTAACTCAGGCAACTCCATGAATCTTAGATCGATCGTTATTATATTGAAAATTATACTTCTCAAAAAAACAAAAATAGGCTTACGCCAACATTGGCGTTATGGTCTTTTCTTTTCTCCGAACTGGAATTTTAATGATTTAAAAAAAAAAACTTAAATGCCGGGCTGACCTGTTTCGCGTTTGGCGAATCATCACCATGTTTATTTTTCATGAAAATGACAAATTTTAGAAATCAAACACGTTATCCGTAGGTTTCAATCACTTTTCTTTAAAATATTTTGGGAAAACACTCCGGACTTTCTACCTTTTAACATTTGTTTTTGTTTACCTGAATGTTTGAATGTTCCATTCAATACACGGGAGTAGAGTTGTTGCTTTCATGTATAAATACTCTACAGGAAATGAATATCTGACAATCGCATGTTAAAGGGGCGCGTTCCGATCGTCTTGGGACCCCCTGATTTACCCGGAAGAGTATCGATTTTGAATCAGTGAAAGGCCGTATTTTTTCATTGTCGTCATGAAATTGGGAGCCCTCGATCAATTTCTTTCCCAAGATATAAACAAAAAACTCGCAGTTTTAGTGGTTAACCTTTATTAGCCAGTTATTGTGCATAGGCTTTGCTGCAACAGATTATTGCGTCTACCATCAAAAAACCGCAAGTTTTTTCCCACGGTACTTGATGGGTGTTGATGCAAGTGCCAGGCTCTAAAATCAAAGTAGAGAACAAATACACATAAATCGGAACAACCACCTTTAATATTCCCATATTTACTCAAAACAGTGAAGAATTAGGTATTTGAAAATTAGGCCTACTGTG
This sequence comes from Ophioderma brevispina, assembly GCA_023653785.1. Lineage (NCBI taxonomy): Eukaryota > Metazoa > Echinodermata > Ophiuroidea > Amphilepidida > Ophiodermatidae > Ophioderma > Ophioderma brevispina. The sequence continues at coordinate 32,353 of JAMKCH010008962.1, forward strand.
AATAGACCACACAAAATAGAAAATTAAATTCGCCGATGTTTTTTTCGATATATACGTAGGTAGTAACTTTGAGTCATTTTATTCGCATTAGCATTGGTAGCATTGATTTGGTTGCAAGTTGCGGATTATTTACTTTTTTAACCTCTTTGGTATGATTGTGAAATGTAAATATTGGCAGGGCTAAGAGTAAAGAATTGGGCTATGTATTTTTTTTTTCGTCTCATGATTGAATGTTAATTCATTTTGCAAGTCCTGGACTTGAGATTAGGCAGGATAGTTTAGGTACGTAATTACTCGGATTCGGCAATTTTCAGCGCAGATTGGTGGGGAAAATACCAATTTATCGGTGCGCGGAAAATGCGGAATTGGCGCAAATTGCGTTTTCTAAACAATGTATTCCAAAAAGATGTTTAACAATCGTTTAACTAAACAATCGTTTATAGGAGTAGTGAGGTGGACAAGTATAGGAATTCATTAAAATTGTGAAAAAAGTTGGTTTTTTTTAAAAGTAATATACTCGTGTTAGTTATACAGAATGTTATAAATTTCTTTTGGTATAATATTACAAATTTGATGGTTTTATCGTAGTTAAAAAAATTATCCCCAATCTACCTCACTATTCGTTTATTAAATTAAACAGAAACAGAAACACTTTTTTGGAATACGGGCCTCATTCTCCTAGAGGTGCGCTCAAATCCCTAAAAATCCATAAATTCTGACAAGAAAATAAAAAATATCAAAAACTTGTATCTGGAGAATTACAATACAACTTGCAACGTGTCATCCTCCACGCTTTTTCAAGAAAATCGCCCGACATAGGTTTTTAGTCTTTGGTCTATTTAAATGCCACAACGCCCCACCTTGGTCAACAATATTGTTGATTATTTTTATATTTGTTGATTTCAATATGCCTTTGCCAAACCTTTTCATATGGATACCTTGTCTCCTTTTTAGACCCTAGGAGCTCCTAGGTGGTCAACATCTCTATTTCAAGAATACAGCTGTGTTGAGATATTTTTATTTTCTGTGCTGAAAAATGAAGGAATTTGGTGAAGAAATGAGGCAGATATTTTGAAGGCTGATCCATTTACCCCATTGTCACAGTTAAGCTGTTTTTTTCAGTTCCATCATTTTGTGACAAATCTTTCTGACCTTTTTGCTTCACAAGAGTAAATTGCGAATCAGATTCAGTGAATTCAATGATAATCATATTAGATTATTAATTTTAAACATTGTAAACATTCAAAGAGTCAATTATCACCTGGTACAGATAGTGAATACAAGATCTCTTTTCAAAAACTTTATTCTCTAAATTGAACTATTTTAACTTGTCTATTGCCATAAGCTGGAATAACTTTGAAGACAATTCTTGTGAACTTCATTGAAAACTACAACAGACATAATTATACTTTCTTTGCCAAGCTCAAGAAGCTAGGGTTTATAACGTTTTGAAATTTGACTTTGTAGACAAGGCAAGAGCAATATTAAAGTGTCTTTAGAACAGTGTTATTTGTGCAATATTGTAAGCAAATAACTCTTATCCAAAATACTAAATCTGTTTCAAATTTGTTTTAAAACATGTCATTGATTGTCTTCACTAAACGAATTGATCAATGAAAGTTTCATCTGATCAAATTGATTTTGTACAATAATTTCATGGAATGAACTCTCATCCAAAAACTGTTTCAAATCTGTTAAAACCTGCTATTGATCCATGAGAGTTTACTCTGATCCATATGATTTTGTACAATATTCTGTGCAAACAATTGTTGAAAAAAAACTTATAGGCTTTATATTGTTCTTGTTTTGAGAAGAATGGTTTGTTATTACTTTTAACATACCAGTGCTACAATAAACAACTTTTAGGAAAAATATCATTGACCCATATGAGTGGTTTACTGTGTGAACGCCATTGGAATGGGAGAAAAATGGGAAGGTGTACAAAACTGTTCATATCTGCTTCCTTTTTCAAGCGATATATATATGTCAGAATATGTATTGTAAAAATTAGTATTATGATTATGTCAGAAAAAAATACAATAAATTGTCCGTAAGATATTTAAATTTTTAATGACATGTTTTATACAAAACACTTAAAAGATGGCCAAAATTAGTATTATGATTATGTCAGAAAATTACAATAAATTGTCCGTAAGATATTTGAATTTTTAATGACATGCTTTATACAAAACACTTAAAAGATGGCCATGTTTCTCAGCGTTAAAAAGCTTGAAAGCGTTTACATCGTAACATCTTCAAAAAGTCTATCGATCGAACAGCGACTTTAAGACCGTTGATTATATCTAGAAGCATTATAAAGTGTACCACTTGTACATTTCAAATTGTTTCACAAATTTGCATAAGAAAATGTGTTTTGGAAAGTTAATATTGCAGGGGTTCCGCGCGATAGGGGCAGTGACGTATTTAAGGGAAAAAGGGCCCTGTCAGTAGCCTAAGGTGGGGCCCTTATAATAGGGTCGTGAAGTGACACAATCTCGCACTTTAGTGCAACTAGGTTGGTGTCTAAGGGGGCCCTAAGAGCAATATATTAGGGGGGCCCTGTCAGCAGCTGCTGACACTGCTGACTCCTAAATCCGCCGCTGGATAGGGGGCTCCATCCACCCTTGCGGCGCTTGATATGAACTCTTCATAAACACTTTTTATGTGATTGATTCAAACAAAACCTAACCCATCAACTAAATTTTAAGACTCGTTGACCATACCAAGAAGAATTGTAGAATACCAAGAAGAAGTGAACCACTTGTAAAGTTCAAATTGTTTCTATCAAATATGCATAAGAAAATATGTTTTAGAAAGTGAACGTGGAGTGAACATTGTAAAGTGAACATTTGATTCCGCGCTTCGCGTGGGCGGGGGACACCCCCTCCCGTACCCAGCCCCGCGCAGCTTAATATGCATGAACTCTCCGCGAACAATTTACATGTAATTATTTCAAACAAAACCTAACCCATCAGCTATATTTTTCTTTTTAATACCGTTTATCATACATGTAGGCAGTATAAGGTGAAACACTCGCAAATTTCAAATCGTGTCTATCAATTTGCAATTATTTTTCTATTCTATGTGTTTTCGAAAGCCATCATTGCAGGGGTTCCACGTACGTGGTTTCTTTTGAAAAGGTAAACAGTTTTGTAAAAGGTAAACATTTTTTTTAAATCACAAACGATTAAAAAAATATCAGGATCGCTGCGCTCACCGGGTATACCAGATTTTGTTTTACAGGGGGGTGGGGGGTTACGAGACACATTTTCAATAACACATACCATATCATCACCCACCCCCCCCCCCCCCCTCCCATGCCTGCCCCCCCCCCCCCCCCACGATTGAGGAGTGATTGACGCCACTGCATCCACTGGACATTAACGCCGCGTCGTGACACATCGGTCAATGTAATTTTACAAATCGAGGCCATATAGCTGGCATACACTGATCTGAAAGTGAAAGACATCATCGTCCGTTCAACGGTTGAACCAAGGTTTTGTTATACAGCCTTTTTTCACTATTTTGGTAATTAGTTTGGTAAATGTTACTCTTGGATTAGGCAAAAAATAGGTCATACCACAACACTATTATAACCTGACACTAGGAACAGCTGTCTCAGGGTATTTTTCCTCGCCTTTCATCAATGAGCTCTCCGGTTCGATCCTCGGTTAGGAGGACTTTCTCCTTTATGTGAATTTGGTTACTCGATCCATGGTCGTTCCCGCAGGTTTTCTTTTGATATCCACTTTCCTCCTGCATCTAAACCGAGCTTCTGGCATTAAATTTGTTCTAGTATTCTCCTCTAATGTGCTGAGCTCCTGTTGCACAGCGCCATTATTTAGCATGTTTTCGTGGATATGTCGTGGCGCTTGGCGCATTAAAATATAAAAGTTGCTTAGGTTGTAATCAAAAATTACCTATACAGTCCTTGAATAGTATTCATAACAAAAAAAAAGGATATGCGATTAGAAATTGACCTTGTTTGTTTATTTTTTGTAGAGCAACACCTGTTCTGATCTTCAGAGAGTAATTAGCGGTCTCAATGAGATGAGTCTCGGTTGAGTTACTGGTACGGGTAGTATCTATGACACTTGAATAGTTGCGATTGGCCGTATACGTCTCTCGCCTTCGCCTATGCTTTCGCCTGTCTATTCAAAATCATTCTTCTGTGAAGAAACAATTCGCGGTAACTATGCACAATGGAGGCGGACGTGTAAACCTAGGCGTAGGCGTAGGCGTAATTCATCTTCACAACCTCTTCAATGTCAAAATATATAGGCTTACATACGTCTCTGCCAAACTCTCTTTCTCCGTTTGAACATTGATAACTGCAACTGGAATAAGTAACTTCCTTATTCATTCGAAGGAGTTTTGTTCCTTTTAATAGACGTATTTTTCAGAATACAATAATTCAGTCCCACATATGAATTTGTGGTTACGGAGATTTCATTAAACAATCCACATAATGCATCCTAACAGAAGTTACAACTTTTCTCTTTGTGAACATTTACTACACCACACAAACACAATAGCAGAGCTTCGTTGTGCCTCTCTACCTTGAGAGCTTGCAAATTAGCTGAAAATAAATTCGGCGTTTTATGTTAAAACTTCTTCCACACATAATGTTAATTTCTGAACAAGAGTTTCTTCAGACCAATTAGGCGATGTGTAATGAATACTCTCTGTAGACTGCAGTAAATTAATAGTGAATCGAAACGCAGGTTACGAATTCCAGATACCAGGCAACGTCACTCAGCGCCGCTATCAATTCTGGATCGAAAGAGAGTAATAACCTTTGTAGAAAGATCACGATAGCCATCCATATCAGAAGCCAACATCAATGCCTGGGAGTTCCTTTATTAAAAAGAAAGAGATAAGAATTTGATTGACAATGTACGTATTTTGAAGCAGTAATCAGAGGGACATAATTTGATTTTAGGACATGAAACTTAGCAAATTATTTCTTATCTATCTCCTTGTCGAGGTGTCCAAAGGCGAAATGCCCTATCTTATTTCATACTGTTGAAGTCAAAATTTAATTGATATTCCCGTCAGGCTTTAAATTGCTAAGCTATAGTCTGCATATTCGCGTCGTGTCTTCATCTTAAACAAAATTTTCACTCAGTGCCCATTAAGGAATGAAAGATTGTTTGGGGAAATTTATACGGTGACGTTTTTACTTTTAAATATTTGAAGTATTTTCAGAAATTTTAACAATTGTAGAATAATAATAATAATATTCAACGAATCAGCTCAACATTTGATTGATGCGCTTTGGTTTTCAGCTGATATATTAAGTGTCAGAAATTGTTATTCAACCATAATTTAAACATATGTTTTATAGTTAATAGAATGGTATGGGTACTTTATGCTAATGGACAGACCTCGTTCGCATTTTGTCTTCCATTTTATTTTCTAACAATGGACATTAATTATGAAATCGTTTGCAATCTCTATATTCGCGCTCGTATTGATATTGTGCTATATTTAGTGCCATAATTAAAATCGGATTACGGCATCTCACGTCAGGGAAGATACGAGGCATCGTAGGCTCGAGGGCTACGCAATGCCTCTTATCTACCCTAATTAAAATGGCATCAAATGTAACAGATAACATAGGACGAGTCAGAATTTTCTTTAGCAATAGTTATATTCCGTATCAGACTCTAGGTTATACACAACACACCTGACTGCCATAAGGATCAACAATTTAGTGAAGACTATTGTCTTGCATGGCATCGGAACCGCTTTAAAATATCTGAAAATGCACTATTGAGAAAGTGGTTGAATTTTATGATTTGACATGCTAGACTGGTAAGTTTTCTCAAAGTAAACGGCATTTGGACAGTAAATTGGAGGAAATTTACTCAGTGTTCATCGATTTCACGTCGATTTTCCCACTAGTCAGGTTCCTTATGTAATTTTGTTGGCTTTTTATGGAGATTAGGAAAACTATACCTTTTCTGAAAGCTTATGGTTCACCAAATAAGAAAATCAATGTTGGCATTTTTTTTAAATTCCCCTATGGCGGCCATTTTGGAATTCAAAATGGCCGCCAATTTTTTGGTCATATCGCAGTCTCTGAGACTAGTAGAGGCATGATTCTGGTGTCTATACCCACGTTTTAAGGGTCAAGGAATCCAATAAGATCATTGATAACAACATCAGATCATTTAGTTTTAGCGGCGATATTAATTTTCAAAATGGCCGCCAAATAAAGTTGCTTTTGCCCATATCTCGGTTTCTGAGACTGGTAGAGGCATGATTCCAGTGTTTATATCCATGTTTCCATGGTCTAGAAATTCAATAAGTATTTCAATAGCAACATTGGATCACTTGGTTATGCAGCCATCTTAAATTTCAAAATGGCTGCTATAGCAGTGTACTAATATTTACAGACAGTTGCAAAAATGTGATAAATGTGCAAATTGAAGTCTTCATATATGTCTGTTACCTGTCATGTCTGTAGGAACTATTATCTGGTATTTTCGTTTTTCCAACATACTGAAAATTTAAGATGGTGGAAATATGGTCCCCCCTTTACAAACTTTTAACTTTTAAGTTACCATATTCCGTAATATTTTTAGTTACAGCATCCAGACAGAAGTATAACTAGAATTTCTCTGTTATCGGCTTTTGCGCTCGCTATATTCAAGAATCTGAAAAAAATCAAAAACCTTTGACCTTTGGCACATGACCTTGACCTCATCTATATAAGGGATCCCATAATGCACCTATGACACAGTTTGGGGTTCCACTTTAAAACTTCAACTTTTCAATCGAGTCAATTTAAAAAAAGAAATTAACATTTAGTGACACACATACATCCACACTACACATACACCCGCAGCTACAGCTGTCGGCCCACAACTGGCTGGCCCACAAAAATGCCATTAGAATCTGACTATAGATCTTCCAATCTGATAATATTGCTTCGTTAGCATAACCCCCAATAATGAAGATGGGCTCATAATTATGCCATCTCAAGGTTTTTTTTAAACCTCTTAATTGCCATAGCTTTGTATATCAATAAATGTGTTATACAATACCTACATCATTTGGGTATAGTGCCTATTAATTAAAGGTAAAATGGTTTCGCTTAACCACGATATATAGATACATAGTACGATCGTTGATGGAAAAGCACAAATCATCTAATCTATAGTATAAGAAAACATATCACAAGCAAATAAAAAAAATTACTGAATCATATATAGCTCCAATTTAAAATGCATGCTCAACTCTTTGGAAATATGATGAATTTCACTATTTCACTGCTTTCTTAAAGTAACGAAACGAACCTGGAGTGGCAAACAGATATGGGCAAAGAGTTTCCATAGGGTAGGGGCTGCATTATTGCTAAAACCCTGTCACCCACTTACCAAGAACACGTGAGGAGCTTCTTGTCATCTCATACGCACAGACTTGGCCTGCCATGTCAAATTGTCCAGAAGTAACCGTTGTAGAAGTATTAGCTTAAAAACAACAGGCTCACAGGAGCTCTTTGAGAGTGGAGTAGTTGATGACCTTCTTTGTTAGAGTGTGGGATTGGCTTTTACCTTTGACCATTAAAATCCATATATGTTATTTTTTGTTTTATTTAACATGCTCCAATTCAAGGTGGCCCCCCGTCTGAGACATTTACCCCTAGAAATTCCCTATATCTGTAATATCATGAATAAATAACTATATATATTTTAATCCTCCCCAACATTAAAGAAAAGATGACTATGAGATAATATGGCCTTGGCTATTACAATCCAGGCTAACCGCCAATATTGCCACCTCCAAACAAGTTTTAGTTTTGTCATCAATAAAGTTGCAACAAAGTGTAAACTAAGTTTTAGTTTAGTAGTTAAACCAAGTGTTGTCCCCGCTAACGTGGATGGCCGGATATAACCTCACACCCCTAAAGACTGCGGTTGAAAATTTAGTGGAGCAAAAGATATTGACCGGATGCCCACCTGACGTCAAGAAAAACTAACCGACAAAAATATGTCTTTCCCCTAAATAGAAATTCATATCTATCATTTTTATTTCAACATGCTCACATTTCAAATGGCCACCTCCAAACCTTTAAAACATAAATTGTCATTACCTATCACTCAGAACTACTCAACAAGTGTAAATTAATGCATGGTGAATATGTCTTTGGGGCCATCAGAAAACTCATATTTTTTTATTTAGTGTATTATACTTAAAATCCAAGATGATAGCCACAATGCCACCTTGCAAGGATCTTGACTTTTAAGTTGGCCATATAATATATTTGTAATATATTTTATATCATCCACAAATTATTATACATGTTTAGTTAAAGTAGGATATCAATTTCTTGAAATTATTACTTATGCAAATTTTCGATTTTTTAAAGTTAAACATGTTTAAAATTCAAAATAAAGGGCATGATATCCACCTCAAGATATTTGAAAATTTATCATGTTTCCAGGGGTACTTTGTACTACTATTGCAATTAGTATTCGCATACCTTTTTGTAGGCGTAGGCAAAACCTGGCAGCCATATTGAAATTCAAGGTGGCTGAGCAACGTCCAAATTATAGTTGTTAACAATGTTAAGGATTCCTTGGACCCTGAAGCATGGGTATAGCCTGGGGCTATAGACGCTAAATCAGGATGAATGTGGGCAAGAAACATCTTCCCCTTGGGCGGGCCATTTGAAATCAAGATGGTTGCCCAACAAAAACAGTGGTCAATTGTGTTATAATGTATTATTGGATTCTGGACCCTGAAAACATACGTATTTATAGATGCACACTAACTCGTGCTTTACTAGCTTCAGAGACAGGTATGGCCAAAAACACAAAATCCTTTGGCGGCATTTGGAATATCAAGACGCCGAACAGCCACAGGATCTAATGTGTTGCATTGAATTGGACACTCCAAAATAGGTTTAGATAGTGGAATTACATTTCTAGGTTCTTTAAAAAGCTAGATTTGCATATTATAGGTTCAAATAGTGGCCATTTTGATCTAATATGGCCGCTTATATGCGATTTACAAAAATGCCAACATCTTCTGTTCTATGACAGATGAACTGAAATTAGAAAAATGCAAAAAAAATTAGCAAATCTCCATAAAGAGCCAACAAATAGAAATATTAATAAAAACAAAAAAACACGCGTTTTTAACCTAATTTTAATTTTTGATATTTTTGGATTTTTGATATAAATAGTCTGGGGCCAAAAACTAAAAAACCCCAAAAATATCGTCCGCACCACAGTTTTTTTGGTTGTCTATACATCCTGCAGACCTACTGATTGAGAAAACTTGAGGGGTGCCAAAATTTAGCACCCTTGAGCCTTTTATATATCCAAGATGGCCGCACAAAATGGCCCGCCACCCACAATAAAATTAAGAAATAGCTCAGTTACTAAAGCAGCCTATTATAAAAGATGATTCTAGTGTCTTTGTATGTATTTTGGTGTCATAATTAAACATTTGTACTATTTTTAAAAATACCAAGTATTTCCCAACGCGAAATCAAAAGAGGGCCGCCAAGCTGACCACCATCACAGATCATTAGCAATAGCTAGCTTTATAAAGCAGTATAAAAAATGAATCGTGTTGTCTGTTTGGGTGTTAGGTCTCGTCTAATGAATCAAATTTGTACTTCTTTTTAGCATTAAAGTCTTCCCTATACTGAAATCCAAGAGGGCCGCCATCACACACATATAATTAGATTTGAAGCACAAATACGATTGTAATTGTGGTATCTTTCTATAGGTTTATGGGGTTTCAAATTTCTACTCTTTGAAAGCATTACAGTGTCTCTTTACACTAAAAGTGAAGTTGGTAATGCATTAAAGGTGTGAAAGAACGTAATGCAAAAAGTATCATAAGAGTTGGTCTCAATTTGGCCAAAGCATTCAAAATTTCAATGATGCAAAAGTGACAAAAGGTTAGTCTTATGTTAGCAGACCCTTTAACGTGAATATAATGCACAACTTACATTAAGTTGTACTGGAACGGTAACAAAAGCATTCAAGTATGGTGATGACTGTTACATGTTTGTCATCATTTACAGTTAGTTCTTGAAGTTGCGAAGTAGTGTTCACTATGAAAATTACCCAAAAGTAGTTGTCAGTGACGGGTTTAGTCTAAAGTTGGCCAAAAATATCCAATACAAAGATGTCGTTAGGTTTTAAAATACGGTATTTTGTATCTATTTTGACAAAGCGTTTCAATAGGAAATGATGCCAAAAGTTTGTGTAATGAAAGGGTAGTAGTCCATTAAAGTTGGAAAAACATTTAAAATATGAGATGTTCCAAAGTTGTCATACTAAGGGAGTCCATAGTTGGCAAAGCATTCAAATATAAAGGTGTGATACACATGGTCTTAATACGGTGGTCGTTATGGCAAAACATTCAAATTATAATGATGGAGAATATTTAATAAAAGGGTAATGAAAAGTGGGCAAAACACAAGTTTAGGATAGTAATGAAGTCTTAATTGGAATGTTCATCAAGTCTGAAGATATCGAATAACATATCCACATATTTTACTACTCTTGGGAAACACTTCAAAAAAAATGAAACCCACGTGGACATTAAGAAGGGGATGCCAATTTTGCCAAAAAATAAAATTAAATAACAAATTAGATAAAAAGATTTTGGAACAAATTATTTCCTACTTTCTTCGTCATTCATTTCTTCTGATCACTTTGGTCAGTGCAATCTTTAATGTTAAAGTCACTTTATTTGGGCAGTTGCCAACCTTTTGCATTCCACAGAAAATTTCACATTTGAGTGAAGTGCAGTGGTGGATCAGATTCCACAGGACATCCAGCGATTCAATTAAGTTATGGCGGTGTGGGTCGTTCTTGCGATTAGACAATCGTATGTCAAGAATAAGGTAAGGTTTAATCTTAACAAACACATCGAGAATGCGATCTGTCCGTTGGTCTCCTCTTCCACGAGTGAATTTGATGAACATCTTTGCGAAGACTGTTGAGGTGAAAGAGACGATAAATGGTCTCGATCTATACACAGAAAGTGCGTCACATACGTTTATAGATGCGCGGTGGACTTTAGGTATGTAGTCAGAAGGGCTTCCTGCACAAAGGACTCCATAAACAGTTTAGCCACTGGTGGGGAAACGAGAGAAACCATCGTTAGCCCACCAGTGGGATTATAGGTCGCTTTCAATATGAAGTACGTGTTAGTCAAACAGAAACTCCAACATCCGTTTTACGTCAGCGATGCGGAGGGATGTACGTCAATACAGTTGTGTTTGTCACGTCAACTTTGATTTACGGTTCATGGTTAATCATGGTCAGATGTAGATAAATAGCGAAATCACTCCTTGTTTTTACATGTTGTCTGGTCTTTCCGGTAAGAGGTTCGACTAGTATGTAGGTCAACTCCTGGGCTATGCTGTAGGAGGAGAACCAGAGACGAAACAGAAGAAAGAATCCATATACGGGTGTGTTTGAAGACTACTAACACTCTACGACCACAACCAACTCGTACACCCTAAAGCCCTACAGATCCCAAGGAACTCCAACCTAATTCCTGGTGGATCATGTGACAAAGTTTACGTTGGTGAAACCGGCAGATCATTGAAAACGAGAATCGACGAACACCAGAAAGCGACTAAGGCGGCAACACACAAAAATCGGTATAGCCGAACATGTGTGGAACGACCAACATAACATTGAATGGGACAAGGTTCTGGACAGGGACATTAATTGGACTGAAAGAAAAACTCGAACCCTACATCACGTCTACCCATAACAACTTCAATAGGACACAAAAGAAGCAGCACTTCCTCATGAATGGGTCGGACTACTTAAAGGATGCCTCTAACCAAAAACCGGAAAACGTAATTACTGGGGATATCCTTCACTCAATATTTTTGTTCTCTCTCCCTTTGTTACTGGTGTATAAAGGTGAAAAACATAATGACGCTTTAGTTTGCTCTGATGATGGCATCTCGCTTATAGAGGGGTCGAAAGCTTAGACTTCCAATGTGGTCAGCCTCTAGGGAAAGAGTATTTTATACTCAAATGAAGGATCCTGTTACAATAAGTCGATGTACTATGTGCGCTGTTCTTGAAGAACTTTCCACGGGCCCAGGAGTGTGTTGTTCTGCTTCTTGCGTATGAGGCAGCAGTTATGTTGTAGCCGGTGGCGCCAGCACACTCTGATTGGTTGCGGTTTTGAGACAAGTCTATGTCCACCGGTGGATCGAACGGTAGGCACTATTGAGAATGTCGGTCAGAAGTCTGTCGATGGAGAACCACATGGCCGGTGGAGATGGTCGCGGCCCCCATCAGTGCCAAGTCTGGTGAAGCGACGCTCTTGTGCGAATCGGTTTTTTAAGGTTGACCCATTCCTTGCGTGGAAGATTGCTACAGGTGGTTAGTTTGTCATAGGTGTAATAGGTGAGTTGGTCTGGACTTGAATTATCTAGCCAGGCATTATTCCATATCTGTAAGATGTTGAATGGGGAGATGAGAGTTTAGGCAGCGTGTCGACAGAAAGCCGCGAGAGCCACAGTCTCTGTCTGCCCGGCTGGTGTGATTATTTGCAGTGTTATCCAGCAGGGTGTTGACAACATGATTCGACTAAGCTGTACTTTGTTTTTTTACATTATTTATGAAAAATGACTTGGAATGTGGTGGAAGAGGGCCAACTCAGGCCTTAAGCTGGTGCTGTCTACTGACCCTGCTTTCCAGCGCGACCGCTCTTTGTGCACCCTTGATACTAAACTCAAAGTAGCGATCCAAAGATAAGGTAGAAATATGCTTGCTAAGCTTTTTCGGCTGTACATGAGAAACCCAACCACCAGTCTATGACTTTTCAATGTACTGGGCCTGTGGATAATAATCCAGAGAATAACACATCAGTCTATTTACAATGACGTCTGTTGAGCTGACCTGCTCTATCGTATTTTTTTCTTCATTGTGTCGACTTGGTCTTTGTTCATTCCCTATTCACCACTAATCCCAAAAAACATGGAAGTTGTATTGGTCATAAATCGTCACAGACGAAGACAGTGCGTGATGTCATAAACCTCAAACTCTGGAAAGACTAGTTCTGTGTTTTTGAAGAAACGAATCCCATTCTAATTTGCTTCTTGCTTAAAGCCATTGTTACCACGTTGAGTTTATTTTATATTAAACCCTTGGCAAAACTGAATACATTCATTCTCTTGCTTAACTCCTCGCAAATCTGTTACATTTCAGCAGTCACAACTCTAGGCTATCCTAACAAAACGATATCGATCAAACAGTTGGTATGGTTATTTTTTTTTTTCCATACCAGGATTTATGAGAATCAATGCAAGTTTGGAGTTTCTTTTGTAAAAAAGTTGTGATAAGCAGCCTGAAGTTTTCCCTGAAGTGTTCCCTAAATGTTTCCCTGAAAGTATACAATAGTGCTACTTGACACACGTTGACTATAATTAAAATTAATTAAAGCCACTATTGGAACCCATAATCTTATGTACTTATGAAGCTGAGATACAGCTAAGCAAATGTTGTGGCCAGGCAATTTCGTGGCAATGGCAGCCATCTGGATTTTGGTTTTATGGACGGTTAAAAAGATACAAATTTGGATCTGTGACACCAAAAACCTATTACAAAGGGACATTAGAATCATCATTGTATTAGCTGTAGAAGCTGAGCTATGCTAATTATAATTAATGGTTGCTGCATAGTGAGCGGCCATCTTGGCGTCCATCTTGGATTTCGGTATTAGGGAAGGATTCAGTGTTTAAAAAGGAGTACAATATGGTTAATTGGACACCAAACCCATACAAAGACACTGGAATCATCTTTATAGCTGCTTTTAAAAGCTGGTATTGCTAATTATATGTGGTGGCGGCAATCTTGGCGGCCCTCTTTGATTTCAGTATACGTTTTGTGGTATTTAAAAAATAGTTACAAATTGAATCAGTGACATCAAAATCATACACAGACACATAGAATACATGTTTATAGCTCTTTAGAAGCTGAAGTTATTGCTAATTTTATGTGGGTGGCGGCATCTTGTCTGCCATCTTGGATATTTCAAATGCTCAAAGGGTGCAATTTTGGCACCCTCAGTGTCTCAATGAGAGGGTCTTCAGGATTGCAGACACAGCCAAAAATAATTGTGCGGGACCTTACTTTGGTTTCAGGTGTTAAAAATGGTTTGCCCCAGATCTATAAAAGGATGTGCGCTGAATTACAAAGACCTCTTCAGGTGCTTGGAAAATTTCAAAGATGTGAGAAGAGTTGATTGAATATGATAGATTAAAGGTGTGTGTTTTAGATAGTGGCCGGCTACAGAAAAGAAGGGGCGCAAGGAAGAGTTAATACTGGGGCGAGTTATCTAATCGGCAACAATAGGTTTATTCACGCGAACTCTTTATTGAAGTAGCTTGACCAGTATATACGAATTACCTAGCTGAAATACATGATGTAATGGAGTTATGTGCAAGCAGTTAGTTTAAACGTGTTTTTGATACACACGAGGCAGCAGGACTCCAGTGCTCCTGATCACATTTTTTTATTCTTCCATTTAAAACATACTACGTTAAAGTGACAAGAGATTTTTTTGAGGATACAAGTTTCTCTCGGCCGGTGTGACCACATACCGCGAACGCTTCCGAAGGTTATGGACAAACAAGCACGTCCACTAATGAAAAACAATTGGCTTTGATTCGGTCGTGCACGACAAAATTACTAGTAATTTCATCTTATTACATAAAAGACGTATCAATCAGGTGTTGTGATCTACTTACATTCGATATAAGCTTTCCAATATGAAACAAAAATGGTTGAACAAAAAATTGAGGGCGCTGCTCTCTGGAAATGTCCTCATGTTCTTTTAAAGGGGTATTTCGTGATCCTCAGCCTAGCCCTCCCTGAGTTACCTAAGAAGTTCAGATTTTTTTTGTTCATCATTTGAACCGTTGGCCTGCCTAAGGATAGTATTGGTTGCCTAAACATATATGGGGATTCCATATATCTGGAAGAAATGAAACAGAGTGGCCTAATGGGGCCACCGTGGAAAAGAATATTTCCCATAGCATGAAAAACGCAATATCAGACAATTAACTAATCGGATATCAGAAATAAATCTCTCTTCGGCAGATATGTGAACCATTCACAAAAGGTGCAAGGTATACGTTTTGAATTAGCGCTACCAGTCGACACTTCCACTAGGTCCTTGTTAATCCATTTTTTTTTAAAAGATATACGTTTTTTCTTTCAGCGTATTTAATATTACGATGCGTTAATAAATAATGATTCTTCGACTCCATACAGTATGTATCAAAACGTGTGCATGAAGCAAAACACAAAAATTTGACCATGACCTGTTACCCAACTGTTGACGGAGTAGAGTTGAGCTTGGTTTCATTAATTGCGTTAGATTCTCCCTGCAAAAAAAAGGACATGCCGGAAGAAATGAGGCCAGATATGATATATTTCTAGGAGGATCCATTTTCACCTATCCAAGGGGTTTTAACACAGTTAATGTGGAGTGTTTTCAGCGTCCCATCCTTTGGTCTGAGTATGGCGGACAAATCTTCTTTTAACTGCTTTCACCCAAAAATAAATGTGAGATAGATAATCACTCATGGATGTTTGCATTATGTGTAGTGTAGAAAAAAAAAACAGGAAAACAGCAAGAGGTGTGTTAAGGCACTGCCCCCTCCCACGAAATCAGGTGTTGTGACATCCTTGATGAGAATTATTGTATTCCAGCCTTCAGACATTGACTTCAAGCCTTGTATTAAGATATTAATCTGACGAGGGAAAGGTGGATTAGCCGGATTAGTAGGATTAGCACATACACAGTAGCAACAATGAATTTGTGGCTGATAACGGCTATGCTTTTCAAGTTTGATAAAATGCTGGCAGTAATGTCGGCATCCATGGCTGTCTGTGACAGAGATTAATGACTAGTACTACTCTTTTCGTTTTTTAAAAAATGTAAACACCCAAATTGTTTTCAATTTGAAATTGGAAAGCGATTTCGTAAAGTCATTTCATTAGTCAGAATATTTTTTTCATGATATGGGTCCCTTTAAATCCACGATTTACGTGACTAAAATCATACATAGTTTGCTTGAAGTGCATGATGAATGATTACCTAATAGGCTGGTAAATGGTCGTTTGGCAGGCGCTGTGAGCGAATGGGCCTGAATATGTCACTCGAAAGCCATGTGTGTTGTAACTTGTATGCAGGTTTACCCTTGCTTAGACAACATCAATGACAGCACCCATAGAAGACGTTAGTTTTTGTGATGAATATATTTCTACGATTTTATACTATGATTGTTTTTATACACATTTCAATATTCTACTTGCACACTACATTTTTTCTATGCCTTCAAGGGGTAGCAAGAAGAAACGAAGGTTATTGAACCATTATTAAAAGAAACCATAGCCAAATATATATTCTTACAGTCGTTTGCAGTAGTAATTAAAAACAAAAAACAAGAAAAATATAAGAGACAACTAATAAACTATACAACAAACAAAAATGTAATTCATTAGAACTAGGCACGAAAACAGTATCAGGATGATGAGGGCCGCGTGGTTTGTCTGACCTCAGCTCAGCAAACACCATGTCATTCACATCTGAGAAAAACTTAGCGGTCGTTTAGATTGGTAGCTACACAAAATGATGGGAGCCCTCGCTTTCAACCAGGGAAGAGCGTAAGAGCATAACTGCCAAAGTACTATTGTGAAGCACCGTATGTTTCTGCCCCAACCGCCTTCCTTAAAATCAATGAGAGCGTCCAACCCCTTGTCTCCAAGGAATTTAAGGTCCGAACCCTGTGGAAAAAAATGCCTCATATATCAACCAAGTAACATCTATGGTTTTTTTAACTGTTGAGATTCTTTCCACCTGGAGCTGACTAATGGGCTGAATGGCGATGTGTTGTCTCCACAGATTTAGAAGCTGAATCGGCCGATCTAAGGCTTTCTTGCAGAAGTGGGTACCCTGGGACACTGCCTCTATAATTGTGGCAATTAAAGGACTACCGTCAAAAGAGCATTCTTGTTCTGACAAACTGTAAATTGGAGCAAGCAACCAGCACAGACAATGTCCTTGGAATTAGGGTTGATGAAAACAGCAGGACGTTGACCAGCTCTGGCTAGATCACATTTTGAACCACTTGTTTGGAAACGAAAAGAAGAACAGGAAACAGGGAACAATCAACAGTCAATTAGGTGATGGGCCCAAACTTCAAAAGTGACCATACAGTAATTTTTGCGCAATGCATGCAAACATGTTTGAAATAGGTTGAACAGCAGATCCAGAAGTGAAACATTCACATTAGGGCGTGTATGTATATATTGCCATCAGGGTAATACACTACAAGACGGTGATCGACATGGCTGAACTGCATGACCTTGACTTTGACACTCATTGACTCAGTGAAACTCAATATCTTACCGGACATGCCAAAATGGAATATTGAGCGGTAAGCAGTATGATAGTGATGGTGGCGTCATTTTTGTTGCTGAAGAGGTTTCCGTACACGAGGAGGAGACCATTATTTACAGAAAGAAAAAAGATTCAGGCCCTGAGAAATCGTTGGCAGAAGTGTGTATAGCGTCAAAAGGGGAACTTGTTGAAAAAATACAACTGGCAGTTAATTCCGTAGGTACAGTCCGTTCCAAACCAAGCTGGACCTTTCAACCCAGCTTTCGTAATTTCTGAGGAAAAAAAAAAAAATGTGGGGCACATATGAAGGTTTAATCTTTTAGTTAGAACATTTAAGCCTACTGCATTTCTTTATACTACACTATCCCTGGAGAAGATGGCGTCAACGAAAAAAGTCAGCATTCAGTACAGCATAAGTATAGCCGTCTCAAAAACATGGTACCACAGAAAAACATGGTTAAATATTGAAATGTCAAAATAAGTCATTAGTCATGGCATAATATTAAGAACAAGTCCAGGCTTTCCAATTATATTTGATTTTGTCAATCCTGAGATATAACCAATTTAATGCGATACACCAAATCGATTTTGTGCCACTTTTATGAATGGGGCAGAGTTGATTCGGCCCGTGATGCCATGCTGTCTTAAACTCAAAACAAAGAGTTGCAACTGACAAAGAGAAACCAAAACAAAGATTAAATCACAAAAGAAGTTACGGTTTATCGGCACAAGTTTAATAGTCAACATAATCGTTCAATGATAAATATCTTTTTTCATAATAATAAACAAATTCAAATATTTATTGCACGTCAATGAAAGGGAACTTTAAATTTATTTCAAAATTGGTATCTGTTAAAATCATGCAAGAAGGAATGTAATTGCAACCAAAATAAACACTCCAAATCCAAAGAAATGGTTTAAGAATATTGCACTATCTTTGTGCATTTACTAATTATTGAAGTCAAAAAAAAAAATTTGAATTTGGAAGCAAAATATCAAAATGTTGGTAGGAATTTGCGTTTCATGATACTTCAAGACCATAAAAACTCTCTCCTCCAGGTTGTTGTACGCCGGCTGTACGCTCATGGTTCTCTTCTAACAAGAACAGTATGTCGAATGTTATTCACTTGATCTTAAAGCCAGAACTTACTGATCATAACTTCCACCATTAAGTAACTTTTAGAGTTTCTTTTTGAAGTTAATCCCTTTTTAAAGATGTTCATATCTGCTCAAGTGTGAATAACTTATATTTAACAAATTCATTCATCGTTTTCACTCAACCAGAAAGTGGCACAAACTCGATTTTTGTGTTCCGCAGTAAACTGGAGTTATCTCTCGATTGAAACAAGCAATGAGATGAAACAAAAAATCCTGAAAAGCCTGGTATTTTTTCTTTAATGTGATGTACAATACGACTTATTTATGTTGAGATATAATATTGAAAAAAATCGGTTTTTGATTGTACCATTTATTTTGAGACAGGCTGTATAACGAAAATAATAAATAATAATTAAAATATTAATAGTTACCTTAGAATTACACTTAGGGGGAAATTTGAATTATTCATTAGGCTATAACGAGCTCTTATTATTATTTAGTTAATTAATATTCATATCATTTGTTAGTCTAGTGGATTATCTTTAATTTGCATCGATTAATATTCATATCCTTTGACGGAATAAAGCGCAAACAAAGGATAACTTTAAGGGGAAACGAAAGTTTCCCCTAACGTAGTAATTAGTGCATAAGAATAGCGAATTTCCCCCTCACCTACACATATGCTTATAATATTAATGATAATAATATAATTATAGGCTTTAGGAATATAACCAAAACTAAATAACAGGTCCCGTTATTATAATAACATACTTCCTGGAAGTGGAAGTATGTTATGATAACGTATTCTCTATTTATTGCACTTATGGGTTTCATTAAAAGCCTACTTCAACACTTTCTTTGATTTTAAGCCTCTAGTAAAGGGGTTTTCAACACTCCAATTTGAATATCCGATACTAGGGATTTGAAGTGTTCCAATCGACAACTGGGAAAATAACTGCCAATACATTAAGTACCGCATTGAGAGGTATTCCGACTACCTATTAGTTTAATTGAGTTTTCAAAAGCAGCGAAAGGTTCAGTAACGCGTACTTCTTAAATCTGTATTTGGCCATAAATGTTATGATGAGATTGCATGACAATAAACTGACATTCACCTAAAATGTATGCGATATGGGTGCTGTTTATCTGAATTTAAAACTAAAACTGCCAAACACTGGTGACCTTGATATCATTCTTGTTTATCCAGTTTAGGTAGACATATGAATGCTCGGGACTATGAATGCGAGTATTTGCGAAAGCATTCTCGAATAGCGTACAAAGGATTTGTATGTAATATTGGGTGATTTCATTAAGGCATGTGGCGCTTGGCACTGTATAGAGAGTGTCAGTATTCAGCTTAATAGCAGCAGTCTTTGTGGGTTCACTTATAGAATGTAGTTCATACGTTGGTTCCACGTTTTTCACAAAGTAAACCTCTTCTGAACATCAATGGAGAGTGGCCATGTTTCGAATTAGCGGCCATCTTTGAGGTGGAAGTGATTGGATCTAGCGCTTACGCAACCTCTATTGTCTGCATATCAGGGTCCTTTCAAATTTAACAAAGCAGTCAAAGGTTAGCCCACTCGCTTGCTCTAGATCAATATGACGATCAGCTATGTAAGTGCACTATAGAAATCGCAAAACCAGAATGGGTAGAGTCTGTGGCTGAATAATTCGGGTCCTGGGTGATATTCTTGGCCACGGGTGAGAATTACGCATTACCAATAATATTTAGAGGCTCGGCTCCAAGTCGCCTATTAGCATTCCCACACAATCATTGCACCTCAAAGCACACAAACCACTTACGTAGCCTACTATTAGCTCTGCTCCAGAGCCGACTTTACCGTCATGCCCAAAACCATGTCCTACTCCCCATGATAAGACCCCGGCACGGGCGGCCGCCTTCGGCAGCCGGCCAACTCGCTGCTAGGATCGTAAATACTTTGCGGTCACTGGACAGGGTAGTTATCACTGATATTGCTGTAGGTTGAGGGCCAAAATACTGCGACTTTCAGCAAAAAAATTAATAATAATAAAAAAAAAAAACAGGGCTCTGAACCAGAGCTACCTACTATTAACAACAACATCTCCCATAAGACAGAAAAAGTACTTAAAGCCACTATCAGTCATTTTTTTCCAGATTCAAAATGCCCATTTTGTCTCTTAATTGCTAGTGTTAGGTCATATCAACACCTTATTACTTTTCTTTGTAAAACACAGACACTTAGGCATTTTAAAGCGGTCTTGGTAGGGTTATAAATCAGAATCCCATTCTCGAAATTTTGTGGAAGAAGGTTTGAAGATGCTTTTCTATAGTTTGAAGGATGCTGAATCAGAATTTTTGGGTCCAACCTTTGGGAAATGTGCGGAACTTTGTAAAATAAGGGGGTAAATTTAGTACAGGGGTAAATTTGAAATCAAGTCAAATTGTGTGTAAATGTACACACAATTTTACACAAAATGTACGCAAAATTATTACCTTATTAATAATCTGAAATATTTCCCTCATAATCGGTCAATTGTCATACTGTAAATCGAAAAAGAAGAATCGTATAATTCGCGTTCCATACGAACGGATAACTTTATAATTGAATATTTTGTTAATTATTTAGCAAGCATAATGACATAAATACAAGATAATTCAAATTTTCAAGTCTCATTTTTCAATTGCGTTTAATAATATGAACCCTTAAAGAGACACTGGCACATTTGAAAATAGTGCGCCCTCAATATTTTCAAAATCGATATTTTTGCATGGTTGTAAAGCCTTTATATACAAAAGCCCTCACCCGAAATGATTAAGACCAAATCAGCTTCCTTATGGGTAAACAGAACGATTTATAATTTAACGTCGCCGGCGACGTTAAATTCAGCAGACTACGAAAATGGTTTTTAACACAAGAACACGCACTCCGTATGCATGTTTCTCACGCTATGCACACTGTTTGACCGTCTATAACCTTTGTGGTTTTAATATCAGTGAGTACGAGTCAAATATATCATTTAATATACACTTTGGTTATTAAGTTATGGAAAACGTTAAAATGCCTACAAAATTACCTGGATGTCTTTATCCTCATATCAATATCCCTAATCTGTTTTGGGTATGTTATTTTTATGTGTAAAATATATCGCTGTTTTTCCAAGGGCCTTGCTATCATTGAGAGTCAAATTGGAAGAATTCATATTTTGTGCAAATGTTCCATTACGCTTTAATAATGATGCACACTGCGCCATATATGCAAAATCAATTATCCATTGCTCTATCATAATGTTAACACACTATAGCGAGCATTTCTGTTTACTTTGTAACCATTCGTCAACGTAAAAAACATATCTTGTAATGTCTTACGTTGAAAAGTCCTATCATCCTCAACAATACTGATTTGACATCCGTTATTACAGCCATTTTACAATCCATAAAACAGGCTAATTTGCACTGCTAAGGGATGGTGTAATATTCATTCTACGTAGCGCTATATGTGCACGTTCCTGCCTGAGGTGAACATTGTTCCAGATTGGCAAACAGAAAAACGTGCCCACATGTGGGTAGATACTAAAGCCATAGACATCGCCATGTATTGATCAATTTCCATGCCTCTGACTGCGTAGGTTATGTGATTGCTTTAGCCCATTTCAATCGTGGTTTGGATCTCCATCTGTCGATTTCTCTTCTCTCTCTCTCTCTGCTCTCTCCAGTACGATTCCTCCCTATATATATTAAGACTAACGTTCAATGTATAGAACCAATTCAAAAGCAATGTAGGGCCCTTGGAGAATGATGTGAACATGAGTAACCAACATTATCTATTTGCACGTACAAAAAAAGAAGGATACGAATCTGATAAGAATGAGACAGTTCTGTTCGCAGCATCATTTTTCGCATCGCGTCACCCATCTGCTTATGTCATCGTACGTCCTCCGTCCTTATTAATTTGTCAATGACGTAAATAATGACTTATTAATGATGAATCAATTAATATTTTTACAAGAAGAATGGTAAACTGATTATTTGAAATGTAACACTCAGAAAGCTCCCTCGTTTGTAAACATTATAAATAAAAAAGTGTGCCTTGTGGGTATATTGCTGTCTAAGGATATATCCCCTTTTCTGCATATCGGAGGGTTTTGATACGCCTTGCGCCGAGAGACCAGTTTCTAACTGCAATTTATGGTTTTTGATAAATGATTTTTTTAAAACTGACATTTGCGACTTAAAATTGTATTTTATTCAGGTTCCCAATGTAAATTTGTATAAGATTCCACTTCAGCTCAATTATTATTTTGGCTTACATTGGTGTTTTTTGTTGTTTTTGGGAGGGGTGGGCCACCTCAAAAATGACCAAAATATCAGTTAGAATCTTTGTAATTCCTCAGCTAACTTTACGCCGCCTAATGCCGACATTCGCGGTAATATTTTTAATAAATGTACTAATTGAATGGTAGTAGTATTAACTCGTGTACTGGCAGTGTACATATTATACTCGATTCATCTGACATGTACCCCGTACCATTCACTGCGGCGCAGGACTTCTGTTATATCATGTATTGTGAGGAATGTTAAGGCCTGAAATACAACATTGTGTGTTCCAGACATGCATGAAATTGTATTTATTGGCAGGTGAGTGAATTATATGACCGGAGTGTCCTCCCAAGATAATCCGGTGTGGCACGTGCATTTGAAATTTTTCATTTTCCCTCGTCGACTTAATTGATGGTCCAAAACTCCAGGTGGACAAACGTACAACGCGATCGAACTATAGATTATTCTTTATAAGTAGTCCGTTTGTAATACAGTTACACCCACTGATATGCCCTTTCCATTAAGAGAGGCATGTTGTTTTCTACCCAACTATGCACCGTTTTTAACTTTGACATTGCGGGGTGCTTAGCTTTACTTTACCTTGAAATTCTTTTTATTTTTTACTAAATGTTGTGAAACATTGTAAATTAAAAAAAAAATAGTTCAACCGAATTTGAAGAATTTCGGAAATTCAGTGAATCACCTGATCGTATGGCTAGGGTGACATTTAAAGTGTGCGTGTTAAAGCCTTCAGTATGAAGTCAAAGGATAAAATAAAGGATTTTATATTTCAAAAATTCAAAATAGACGTTTTAAATGCTATTATCATGTTCGTCTTCTCTTGCAAATATATGTTTTTTTAATCGTTTGCAATTTCTTGTTAAACGATGGGTTGTTCTTGTTAAACGACGGGCTGCTTATATCTGTGGGCACTATTACTGGATTTTTTGTATTGCTTCTCAGGACCCTCATACCCCCGTCTGACCAAGGCGCAGTATAGCTGTAAAACTCTGTTTCTGTAAAATTAGTAAATTGCCATCATTTCGAGCTGAAAACCGCAAGAATATCCGATATCTCCAAACTTTTGTAGCGCAAATTGGAATTTCGCCTATTTTCTGTGGAAAATGCCAATTTTGTCTACTCGCGAATTTGATGACGTCATTGTGACGCCATACTAGGCATGTTGGTACTAATTTGGTATCAATGGCAAGAGAAACATAGCTATCCACTGGTATCAAAACTATAAGCACCGGTGGATTTCTAACAATTCTCCAGGGGGTGGTAACCCCCTTGGGAACCGTGTTATAAAAAAATACGAGAGATATGATTCTCAAAGTTCGGTCCACAGAGTAAATCTGTTTTTTGTCGCTATGCCCATTCTCCAAACACAGAATATCGCCACGTACCTTTCTGCCAGGGCATCGACTTTGGAAGTGGCTTGAAGTTGAACCTGATACAGCTTCTGGACATTTTACTTAGAATTCTTAACTTATACTCTGTCCAGCTCGAGTATGAAGTAGCGACGGCGGGCGTATACATTTACCGACGTTCAGCGCGCGCGTACGCAAAGCACAAGGCCACTACAATGTGAAAGACGGCACTTGGTATACGCGCGCGTCGTCACTTCATACTTCGACAAGAAAAGTCTAGTTACTTCCTCGCAGTATGTCACAAGCATAAGGCTTGGTCTTGTAGTGAAAAAGACAGCTGATGGGATTTCACAGCTGTGAAGAAAATATGAAAGGTATCCCGTGTGCTTCATGCTTCGTGATTAGTTTGAAAGAATATTATCTATTTTTAATCTCTTCCAAAGTTTACATACAGATATTTCTTATTTTACGTACAGGATTTCTTGATTTAAAAAAAGAGTGCAAGGAGTGACTCGAGTAGCACGCCCTGCAAATATGTTATGCCTCATCAGATTTATTTGATATTAATTGAATTGGTTCCCCATCTGCATTATCATTATTGCCTATTATTTCACAACCTATTTTCAAAAATGACACCGAATTTGCGCAGATGAAAGTAAAAATCTTACGCTCATTTAATATGTAAAGCTAATTGAAATGACCGATGTTCAAGTGAAATTAGAGCCCTGCAAATGAGTCAAGGTTTTCTAGGACATTCTCGTTTCGTATAGAATAAGCGTTAGTAGTTAGACAATCCTTTTAATAGGGACTATAGCCTGGACGTTTTTATCACCTATTTAGCTTATTTTGGGCTTGTGCAACAAAAAATATCTAAAGAACTTATCGACCATTGGTTTAAAATTGAAATGAAACAAAGTTGATTTTACGGTAGGTACTATAAATAAGCAGCAACCGAAAGGCCCAAAATTCCAAAATGAAGCAACGACCCTAACGTATTGCTAAGTTCAGGATAGTTAACATAGTCATATGGAAGCAAAGTTTATCAGTTTAATTCATCAACCAATTACAGGGTCGTCGTATCTTAAAGGCGCTTCAATAGGTCATAGGTTAGTTACGTGATTAAATTTTGGTATACATTTTGAAAAGTTCCTTTGAATGGAAACGTAAAGATAAAGAGATTTCTACTTATTAATCTTCTGCTTGGTGTGGTGGACTGTTTCGAAGTGGTTTAAATATGCAGATATAAAAAGTAAAGGACCGTCAGAATGATCACCTTCCTTTTTTCGGTGCGCCATTAAGAGTAGGATTAGTGGGGCAGAGGTTGTTACCTTCAGGAATCGACAATGGCTGCACTTTTATTAATCCTGAATGTAATACGGAAAACCATAATGCGATTTCCAGAAGTATCGGGGTGCATTGCCCTCCCAAGACATCAGGTGGTAAGACGAGCTGGGCTTGCGTTACAAGCATTAATGTAATCTGAATCGGTGATTGCAATCCTCGTGATAAGGATATGTGTAGAGTCGATGAAGATAAGTTCTGTTGCCCATTTTCGTTGTTGCTTCAAGAGTCGGAAATGTCAAGAAAATCGGGTTTGCTTTGAAAGCAATTTTATAAAAGGTTAACATATTGACTCTTTATTTGTGATAAAGTTGATGCGCAGCGTAGTACATGAACATAATTCTTGAATTCAGGTTTTCAATTTACTATGGCGTCTCCTTGTACATTTTAGACTCATTGTGCTCTTGTTAACATTGTAGCTTGTGTGTACACTGTAGCTTGTGTTTCAGTATGTGATTTGCGATGGTTTATTTTACCTTTTCTAGGGTTATATCGAATTATTTCCATAACGTTGGTAGAGGTTTATTTTATAGGTTTATGCGAATGTGCGGATTAGCACCCAGCTACGGTATTTTAGTGGAGAGATAGTATTCCCAACGAGATATTATGTCCCAACTGAGTCACCCATGAGAGAGTGTCATAGCTACCATTCATATAGTCCTACGGCACTAAACGAAAATCTGACGATCTCCGCAAGGGAGCTAGTGTTATTTTTCTACTTGTTTAGATCTAGGGGAGTGTTTTTTCCTACACAGGCAGGGGTCTGCTCCGTTAATTTGTCAAAAGTGCATTTTTATGCCATTAAGTGACTTTAAATATACAGAATAAACCGTGACTAGTGATGACAAGGCTATAGGATAAAGTCAACAAGAACACACTAGTCGGACACTTCATCACAGGGAAGCTTTGATTTGTGATACCGTAAAGAAACTGAGTTTCAACAATGAGAGAATGACCTCGCTACCATAGCAACATGTAGCTGGGAATAAACGGTGACCGTGTAGACGAGACCATTTGGGTACAGTGCTGAAACAAATGATGCATACGGCACTGCAATGGAGAACACAATGACAGATGTGTGGTAGGACCCTAGTCACACGTGTACACGGTATTATATGAAACGGCTTAGTCCAGGTTAGTCCTTCATGAATGACTTTCTACTGATCCCTTTTAACATACTTTGAATCTCCTGAAGAATTTTAAATCATTACTTTAAAAACGCTGATCAATACAGATATAATCAACGTGTAATTGACACACTGTTTACAAAAATGTAACAAATGGTAGACATTGGCTATGAAAAAAAAGGGATAGCACGGACTAAATTGAAACCCCTTGATACTTTGAGAGTTTGTTTAATAAACACGCCTTCAAGATTTGCTCATACCATTCCTCTAGCAGTTTTAGGACCGTAGGTGCACCCTTTGGTTAACCCGTATTTACTTTGGAGTTTCCTCAGTAGCCTATTTATTCCTAATAAGATATTTTAGTCGATTATTTATTGATGGTTAAAAATCTCCTACGTGTGGAGATCAGTCCTCTGAACATAGTTAAGTCTCATCCTAATGAGATATTTTTTGGTATCTGAAGAAATGTTGTGTGGGGTATTAGTATCAAATAGATTATACGGATAATTCCTGCCTGGAAAACAAGAATTCATGTTGACGGGGCAAGGGTGAACTTTTTTATCAAAAGTTTGCTGTGGATTTAAAAGAAGATATTACCTGAGCATACACTCTTGGGCATTCCTTAAACATGTAAAATTCGTTGAGTGAATTTCGGGCGGCGTTTTCCCTCATGAAAAAATCCGGGCTCCCGCCATTGTTTTTGGGCTTTGAAATCGGCCTTGACGATTTATCAAGAGTAAATATCACATATCTACTCACGAAAAGGGGTTTTTAAGTTTTTTTTTTTTTTTTTTTGTGTTGTGTGCGAATAGCCTGCCCAGTGAGGTATTTGCTATTTGGTTGCAGATAAGTTTCGAGAGATATCAACACGAAAGCACAGTGACCCCTAGCCAAAACGTATTTAGGTTGCTCCCGCTTTCTTGACGCATAATACTTAAGTGCTTAAGGGGGGTATCCACTAGTATCAAAATTTGTTTTCGCGATGATGTCCTCACTCGTGAAAACTATTTTCGACTAATTTTTGTATTGTGTACTTTCGTGCGTTTCCTTCCCTAAAAAATTAAATAAATATGTTTTGCTTATATATTCCCCATTAATAGACAGTACTTAACGTGTTGCTAATGAAAGTAACGCGTTTTGCTAATGAAACAACGCATTTCTTAGCAAACCATCAGACAAAAAATCACGACTGATAACCAATCAGAAGTGCAAAAGCACCGCGTTGTTTAAGTCCTGTCTGGAATAGCAAAGCGCTTTGGCTTTTTCACCTTTCTGATTATTTATCATACCATTAATTCCAATTCTGCCTTTAATATGCATGCGATTGGACTAATATGGTTGTTTGGTTTCTTTGTTTCTCTTTCATATTCCCGCTGCACTCTTCTTTTTGCTCTCGTCCAAAAGCAGGTAAGTTTTATGATGCCTTTGTCTTACCTTTTTCTTTCTTTTACTTTCTTTGTTTTGTCCTATGAATTATATCAACATAATAACAAAATACTCTTTGTTCAACTCTTTAGATTCGCAAAATAGGTCTAAACCTGTTTAAGTATAATAATAATAATCATCAGTAGATTTATATATGGCGCAACAAATCCGCCAAAACGATGGCGCTCCCTTGCTCCATACACAAAGCTAACAAAATTATGCAACAATGATGACCATGGTTAACCAACATAATAATAACCGACAACTATTGGTTACAAGAAGAAAGCTGATGACATAAGGTGAGTTTTTAGTGCTTTACTTGATTTGATGAGAGCAATGATGATTTTACATAAGATGGCAGTCTGTTCCATAGACGTGGAGCTGCCCGTGAAAAAGCTCTGTATCCACCCCACGATCGCTTGGACCTAGGTTCTATGAGACGTATGCATGCTCTTTGAACGGATTAGGCGTGGGTGGGATATGATTATTTCAAGTACTTGTTATATATGTTGGGGCAACTTGCCATGTCGAGCTTTATCACAAATAGCATTAATTTTACAACCTCCTGTACCTGACCGTATCCAGTTTACTCTTGTATATGGGGTATTTTCCAACTTTTTGGAAATGTAATAACACGCGCAGCAGAATTTTGAATGCGCTGAAGACGGTCAATTGGCAATGATGAGTATTTGGCAGGCCATATAAAAGTGAGTTAGCCATGTCTACACGGGAAGTAACAAAACAAGAGGTGAACAATTTGCTCAGTAGCATGTGGAGTAAGCTATTTTCTAAATTTTGCCACTATTATGAACATTGGAACGCAGAAGCACGAACAATGTTGGATACATGAGAACTAAGAGACATTGAGGAATCGAAAAAATAGTACCAAGATTTCGAGCCTGTAAAACCGGGCAGATTTTAGAATCGCCATGTTATGTGTGGAATAGACACCTTAGAAAGTTTGTTGATGTGAGCCAATCAACATAAATTCCGTCTTATCGTCTTTCAGTTTAAGGGGACAAAATTATTCTGCATCACTTGCGTATTTCATTAAATACATAATTCCAATTACGTAAAATACATTGATTGAAAGGCTGGTGAGATGGTTTAAAGGGTGACATATAGCTGGGTTGTGTCATCAGCATATGCATGATCCTGTAAAACCATTGTTCAGAATAATATCATAGAAAAGGGTAAGTATATATAGTTAACCATGGTGTGCACCAAGAACGGAAACCTTGGGTGACAGAAAAAATTGTGGAAAACTGGATCGGAAGATGTATTACCAATGCTAACCTATTGTGGTCTAACCCTCTAAAATATGATGACAACCAACGTAAGGCATCACCATGTACACCAAGGATATTCACGCAATTTTTGAGCAAAATATTTGATCCACGGGTCAATATGGTGCAGCGCTTAAGATCAAAGGAGGGATGAGGGCGGTCAAATTTCCATCATCCATGGCGCACAATGAGCACAATATATTTTGAACGCGTAAAAGAGCAGTCTCAATGCTATGCTTAGTTTTGTTACGCAGACTGAAATTCATCAGCAAAAGATCATGTTTATTCAGTCTTGATGCGACAACACGCTCAATAGTCTTTACGATTAATTTCAGATTGATAACAGGCCTATAATTTTTTTGGATCTCAGAATCCAGGACCAGGTTCTGAGCAAAGGGCGAATATAAGCAAACGTTGGACAGTCAGGAAAAATAATCTGCTTCAAGACTTATTCACAATAGCAGTGATGTAGGGGGCTAACACATCAATGCATTCTTTGATGAGAAATGTTGGTGCAGAGGATCGAAGCTCACAGGATTTTGTGGGTGAGCTAGTATTATTTTTTCTGATATCCAAAATCATTGACAGGCTCAAATATCAATATATGTGTTAATGCTCTCAGGTGCGTTGTAATTCTAATATTAAATGGTACCTGTGCTAGGAAAAATTGATTACGAATTGTTCACAAGCTTATCACTGAAAACTTAGAGAAACTTTTCAGCCAACTCCGCATCAGAGTTGCTGTTGGGTGATACCGTTTTTTTTTTTTGTGCAATAATCCTCTAACAATACTAAAAAAGTTGTCTGATACAGAACTCTCCAAGATTGTGAAGGTAGTTACTCATTTTGGCAACGGTTAATTAAGTTATTCACAGTATGTTTCTGTTTACGATACATTTGTCGATCAACTTCAAGTCTTGTGCGTCTCCATCTTTGTTCATATTGTATACGGATTTTCTAGCAGTTTTTATGGCCAGCATTAAACCATGGGCTGTGTGGACGAAGTTCGTGCTGGTGCAGTTTGCAAAGACACAGCTAAGGATATGTTCTAATAACTCTCAATGCAGGGTCTAAATCTGCAGGTAAAGAGTCAGTCGTAGAGGAGAGTGGCAAAAGCCACATCCTTTCGAAAAGCATTGATTATCAATTGTTTTAGACGAACGTGTTGTTAAAGAAACTACTGGAGGTTGACCGGTTTTGGCGAGTGCAATTTACATAACCACAAAGTGATAGATAGACCGGAATGAACATGAATATCGTCAATAAGTTTTGTATTATCATGCGTTATGAGAAGATCGAGACGTGGCCGCCAACATGGGTTGGATCCAGAGGATATGCTGTAGCAAGCCATATGATGACAGTAGTGCTTTAAAGCGATTGGGCCTCAGGGTCATCACAAATCATCCATGTGTATATTGAAATCACCAGTAAAGATTATCTCAGGAAGGGTGTAGCAAATAATTATTAATCATGTTCTCAAACTCATGCATGAAAAGTCCAAAGTTCGCTCTCGGTGAACTTTGGGGACGGTAAACATTTACCAGGCGGATTGACCTGGAGTTGGAAGTTATCTCTACATTGGATAGATTCAAATGAAGTATATAGTTTGCAAAA
This sequence comes from Ophioderma brevispina, assembly GCA_023653785.1. Classification (NCBI taxonomy): domain Eukaryota; kingdom Metazoa; phylum Echinodermata; class Ophiuroidea; order Amphilepidida; family Ophiodermatidae; genus Ophioderma; species Ophioderma brevispina. The sequence goes on from JAMKCH010008962.1 coordinate 63,329, forward strand.
TTATGATTCTTACAGAAGAAACAGAAAAACTTGAACGGAAAAGAAAAAAAGAATCCCACTCCGCCACAAGGTATTCAACTAAGTGGTGATGGAAAGAAACCATTGGGTGTGATATTCCATTACGACTTCGTATGGGTTTTTTTTAACCAAGTTTCCTATTGTAAGTATGTATTTGTAAAACCGTATATGGCCCGGCCCACTTTGGAAAACAAATGTAACAATTTTGTAAAATTACCCAATTTCTTTAAGCCTCGTCCATACCAAAAGAAAAACTGACAATAATACTAACATTGATATTATCTATTAATATATATTTCATAAAAAAACAATGCATAGACAATCTTGATTTCATATACTGAAGGAATTGCATGGCAGTGCAGAAAGGTTTAAGGTCCCGAGGCCAGATATTAATACGCTTCAAAAATAAGATCGGTCTTCTCAAAAGGTTCTTACTAGATAAGAGGAAAAACAGTTAATTCAATTCTTTAGAAATTCATCGTCTGCCATGTTTTGCCGACAACAAAGCAAACCTAGCGTAGTACCAACAATAGAACGCACTGGCTGCCTCCGCTTCTTCCACATACTGTGGGTGCCCGATTTGCATTATACACTAATCGGGTGATACAAATTGATGTCTGTGTTAGAGGTGGGCAGGTGGATAAGGAAATAATAGTGCACTGGATCATTGTGCTCAGATATCTGTTTTTCATAATGCATGCGCGCTTAGGTGATAAGTGTATTCATTGAGGCGGTTTATTAAATCAAGACGGACTGCCGTTCATTTCATTCGTTGTGTGGCTATGGGTAGGACAAATTTTAACCACCCAATAGCACCCAAACTCCAACAAATGATAGATTTTGCCGGATGGTTGGTATCGAATTGACATTAGGTGTGTATCAAGCACCAAAAACTAATTATATTGCCGTGCAATCTAAAAATGTCAGCGCCCAGCAGGACGACTGGTTTGGAATGGGCTTCACCCCCTTGGGTCTTCTATTTGCCTACTTTTCACCATGTCCCTCTCTTCTACGACTTCCTGCCGATGTTTTTGTGGTCTGGCAATGTCCCCCGCCCCGTCTTTCTTCTCGATCTCTCTCGCCTGTTCAGAGGTAGTGAGCGCTGCGTTGTTGGCTTACCGACGCCCCTCCCTCGCGTCCCCTCCTCTCTTCCCCCCTTCCTCCCACACAGACCCCCGACGCGCCTTGCCGCCCCCTCCGGCCCCCCCCACACCCTCCCCCCCTCACCCCGCCGGCTTAGACCCCCCCCCCCGTTTCTCCCCCCGGGCCCCCCCTGCAACACCCCAACAACCCACCCTCAAACACCCACACCCACCGTAGCTCCACCCCTCCCTCCCCTTCCGTCGTCAACGGCATTAGCATCAATTCACGTTACGACAAACTGACATTACAAGCACGCTAAAGTATCAAAATTCCTTTCCTGGTAATTCCTAACAGCGAGCCGTCCTCGTGTTTAAATGTTCAAGCTCCCAGCCGCATAAAACATATAGTATGGCGTTTTGATACGATAAACGTAGAAACATAGCGAAGATGACTCTGGTAAAATTGAGATCACAACATTTGATCAGGTTGTATTTACGCCTAATTAAGCTCGCGATTATGGACCCGAGTCTTAATATTGCGAAGTCAAAATATCTGAGGTGTTCAATTCAAGGGCTGATTTAAAAAAGATAGTTTATGATGTTTTTTTAAAGTTAAATTAAGGGATCAAGGAAGGTCCCTTGCCTAAAATATTTATTTGACAAGAAAGTAGTTGTAGATTGAGCGGTTTTGCGAGCAGCAGGCTATTTTCTTATCGTGTCCAAACACGTGGTTCTCATGCATACTTGATTTTTCCTTGATAAGTCAAAATAATTGGTATAGGGAACCGAATGATGAGCAATGATTTTCTCAGGATTTTTGACGTCGTATCCTTCCTCTAGTTCGTTCTTCCTCTAAATGGTTCTATTTTGGTGACATCCATTACGTCCCAAGCGGATCGCCGCAAAAAAGATAGGTAGCGTGAATTTGTCTTGTTAGATATAGGAGCCAATTTTCCCCCTAAATAAGTAGGGGTCCGTCCTCCGTGGAAACTGGCATTTAGGGATTAAGGGGTATATTAAATGGAAAAAAAGCTGGAGTGAAGGGACGGTGCAGGATTTGCTTGAGGTTTGTGGCCAGAATTTGCTTTTCACTTGGTAGAACATGCAACATGAAAGGTCTTCAACGTTCTGTTAGCTTGGAATATGGGTGTTGTGCATTCATGGTGCTTATTTATAGCTCCCAAAATCTATACAGTACATTTTTAGTCTACTGTCAGCCACCAAAAGAACCTCGCCGTATTTACACATTGTGTACAGACACGGAATGAGGACAATTGGTTATTGTATATGGAAAGGGAGGCAAACAAAACATTACTTACTTCTGGTTTGTCCCAAATAAGGAAGTTACATAATGATTTGATTTCAAAACCAAATTTAAGCAAAAATGACTTCTTTTTCACTTTTTGCACTTCAATAGGTGTCTCTCGTTGTATTGCCAGGTGTAACAATGCATAGCACACAATCTTTACAGCTGGCAAATATTCCTAACGATGCTCATATGACCTTGCAACAAAAATGAATTGCCACACACTATTTTGTTGGTTATAGGCCAAAAGGTTATTGCTGATTTCAAAGCTTGATGACGCCATTTTGTTCATCTTCAGCCAATTTTAAATAGGGAAATGCGCGCTGCGTGATATTTGACCGGGTAAACTTACTTAGCAAATGTTCTACATGTAGTGAAAAGATGAATACCCCATAGGAAAATCTGACAAATCACCGCAAAAAGAGAGGTCGTGGAATACTTTTTGTTGTTAGATCTAGGATCAATTTCCAACTAACCACAAGGCAGCAGAGCGCTCCGTGATTTTGTGTCAGGTGGGTTTTGAATCGATTAAAAGCCTTAAGAGGGATAAAAGCGTGTAGTGATACTATCGGTTTTATTTATTTCATTTTTTTTTCTTTGGAATGTTCTAGAAACATAGGCACCTTCTGAATAAGATTAATCTTTGTATATAGGGAAAACGATAATCAGTTAATATATAGACAGTGACATTGCACTGTTAGAGGCTGGCTCTCAAATACGGAACTTATTAGCTTTATCAGTTTTTTGGAATAACAAACCTTTGGAACAAACCTTAGGAGAGAGAAGAACTATGCAAAAATATTATTCATTCTGAAACAGCAGTCTACTTAATACTTTTTTGGTATTCATAATTTATTGGCAATGGACTCTCACGGATTGTGTTCAGATAGCAAATTGCAATGAATTCAAATTTTGCACTAAACAAGCGCTATCCGCTTTGAAAAAAAAGATGACCGTTCCCCCCCCAAACACATGGTTATTAGTGATAAGCTTAAATTAATGGGATGGGGAAACATAGTCTAAAAAATAGGTGTATTCTGAAAACTGTCGGGCTAATCTTGTCAGATTAAATTTACTTTGTTAAGAAACACCCCTTATTATTTACAGTGACTTCTTAACTCAAAAGCATGGGGGCGAATGTCTCACAAGTTCCGCGCGTGGCAAGTTCAAGTTGAACTATGAATTAGTGATCGATTACACGGAACGATTCCAATTATACGCAACTGAACTTGGTGTAAAAGAGCATTATGCATTGTGCTTCAAATGTACAGTATTCTTTTTGCAGACATGGTAGAGTTGTCAGCATTAAGTAATGAAATTTAAAAAAAAAGAAGAAACAGACGATTAAAAATAATTGGACTAAGTAACGACTTGATCTCATTTCGATTGATTTTCCCACGCGCTGGATGGAAAATTGACGGGCGGCTTGCAATTTAAGCTATGTACGTCACCGTGTCTAGTAAATTTAAATCAACAAGTCAACATTCATGACGAGTGATTTTCTAGATGTCACGTATCAATACAGAACCCACTTAACACAAACAAAGTATAGTATTTGCATGATATCTTTAAGATTAATTCAAACTGCGTTTCCAAGAGATATACAGCGGACGCCAATACAAAAAGTGAGGAAAAAATGCTTTGGCGGCGGGCTTAGTGCATTGTTGTTGTGTGTTGTTGTAGTCTGTTGAAATAGATGTTGTAAATGCATGCTGATTGGTGTGGATCTTTAGTATGGTGGCACGTGATTTACAACAAGTTAGTATTGTCGCGGGATCCGTAATCACGCTGTTAGGGATACACTAAAGCTACATGTGTCAACATTGATCGATATTCAGTTTCTAAGGACCACCCTACGATAAAGCGTGAATTTAGATATTGATTGTTTCCTGACTCTTGGTCGTAATTGACGGTGGATAAAGGTAGGTCGGTAGGTGTTGTATGTACTTATTTAAAAACTAATCAGATTGACAAAAACGTGGTTTAGATTAGTTGATAGCAATTATTTTCAATCATTTTACCATACGACTAATTCAAGTATGTTATGACTTTGTTACCGGGTCTCTTTCGTTATTTCAACCTTTGATGAGCAAAATGTAACATTAATTTCAAAAGGGCAAGATAAATTTTTAATACTCAATGGAGGACGTTCGAGGAAGCCAATACGTTGCTTCAGATATTGCTATTTAGATGACGATGGAATTGAAGCAGACAGCACAATTTATCCTTAAGCACCTTCGAAGTAGCGAAATCCGAGTAGAAGTGTTTGTATAATGGCATAATGTAATAGAGGGAGCGCGCTAAAATTGATCTTTTTTCGATACCTTGGGGTGTTGTAGTTTCCCGACTAAGCTTACCGTATTAGCGGTTCTTCCACAATGATTGCGTGAATGTTATAACGTCATCTTTAATTTATGATCGATGAGATTTAATGAAATGAATTGCGTTCATACGTTTCATTAAAAGAGTGCTCGTTGCATACGCCGGCCTCTTGTTCCTACGCGTAACTTAAGTGTCACGTGTGACAGGTATTTGCGTAATGATATGACTGCTTCAATAATTTAGCAGATCTTGTTTCAAGCCAATACCGATTTTCTTTGAATTTATGAGTAGTTAAATTAGTGCATGCGCATGGGTAACGGATCTTGAGTTCGGACCTTATTTATAAATGACAATATACTTGCCAACTGCATACTAGTGACGTTTATAGTTGTCGTAAAATTGATTCAAAAAAAAACTCATTTCGTTTTGCCGACCACCAGAAACCATAGAGTACCACAATAGAAAGCAATGGCCATGGCTGCCTCCGCTTCTTCCCATACTGTGGGTGCCGCTTTGCATATTACACTAATCGGTAGTGATACAAATTGAATTATGTGTTTTTAGAGGTGGCCAGTGTCATAATAGTGCAAACCGGATCATTGTGCTCAGATACTCTTTTTTCTCATAATGCAATCGCGCTTAGGTGAAAAGATGTATTCATTGAGTGAGGCGGTTTATTTTAAATCCAGACGACGACGTTCATTTCATTCGTTGTGTTGCTATGGGTAGGACAACATTTAAACACCCATAGCACCCAACAGCCACAACTGATATTTGTGCCGATTGTTTGTAAATCGAATTGACATTAGTGTGTATACAAGCACCCAAACTAATAATTTATTCCGTGCAATATTCAATTGTCAGCGCCCCACAACGGACGACTGGTTTTTGAAGGGCTTCACCCCTTGGGTCTTCTGTTTGCTACGTTTTTTCCCCAATGGCCACTCTCTTTCTAAGGACTATGGCGATGTTTTTTTTTTGTTGGTATGAAATGTGGTCCTTAGAGGACTTGTTTTTTGGCATTAGATTCGACCTCGCGTCTCATATATATTCCGATTACGTGATACTGCAGTATGCTTGACGACCTAAGGCAAATAACCATAACGAAGGCTTTATAAAAAACGTTTCTTTCTTCCAAAGGGACAACATCAAATAAGTGTCATTCCTTTCAGTAGAATCCAACGTTCGATTAAGCACATTCAAGTACGACGGGCCAACTGGAGTTTACAAGGACGCCAGTATCAAAACCAAATTCCTTTCCATGGTATTCCTAACAGAACAAACAGCGTGCGGTTCTGAGTTTTAAATGTTCAAAATGTTCAACAAGGCTCCCCAGCCCCTATAACTAATAGTAATGCTTTTTTATGATAACGAAAACGGTAGAAAACATACAGCGAAGATTGACTCTTTGTACTGAGTCACACCACACACACCTTTGATTGATCATGGTTTGTATTTACACCAATAATTAAGGCTTCTGCCCGATTATAGAACCGAGTCCTTTAAACATTAGCAACTATCAAAATATCTGAGGTGTTCAAAGGAAGGGCTGATTTAAAAAACAAGATAGCTTATGATGTTTTAATAAAAATTTTCAATTAAAGAATACAGAGGTCCCTTGTTGGCCCTAAAATTAATTTAATTTTGGAGACAAGAAAGTAGTGTAGTCGTTGTATTGCCAGGTCGGAACACCTGCTAGCAAACACCAACCTCTTTTGACAGCTTGCAAAATATTCCTAACAATCAATATTACCTTGCACAAAATGAAGGGGCACACACTTATTTTGTTGGTTTATAGTCCAAAGTTTATTTGCCCTGTATTTCAAAGCTTGATGACGCCATTTTTGTCCTTCTTCAGCCAATTTTTAAATAGGAGAAGGCGGGATAATTGACCAGGGGTAACTTTTACTACTTAGCAAATGTTCTATCTACATGTAGTGAACAGATGAATCCCTAGGAAAATCTGACAATCACCACACCACCGCAAAAAGAGAGGTTAGTGGGTATATACTTTTTGTTGTTTAGAATCTAGGAATCAATTTCCAACTAACCCAAGGCAGGAGAGCGCTCCTTGATTTTTTGTCAGGTGGGTTTTGAAGCGATTAAGCCTTAAGGGATAAAAGCTTGTAGTGATCCTATCGGTTTTTATTTATTTTTAATTTGTTCTTTTGGGAATGTTAGGACATTAGGCACTCTGATTAAGATTTACTCGTTGTATAAGGGAAATCGATAATTCAGTTAATATTATCGACAGTGACTATTGCACTAGTTAGACGGCTCTCAAAATACGGAACTTTATTAGCTTTTATTTGTATTTGTTTGAATAACAAACCCTTTGGAACAACAAACCTTCGGAGAAGTTATGCAAAACTATTATTCATTCTGATTAGCGAGTCTACTTAATACTTTTATTTGTATTCATTAATTTATTGGCAAATGGATCCACGGATTGTGTTCAGAATAGCAAACTGCATGAATAGTAAATCTTCGCAATAACAAGCGCTATCCGCTTTGAAAAAAGATGACCGTTCAAACACATGGTTATAAGTGCATAAGCTTAAATTAATGGTATGGGGAAACAGATTCTAAAAATTAGGTGTATTCTGAAACTGTTTGGGCTCATCTGTGTCAGATTTAATTTTACCTTGTTAAGAAACACCCCTATTATTTACAGTGACTTCTTAATCTCAAACGCATGGGGGCGAATCGTCTCACAGTTCACTCGACGCAAGTTCAAACTTGAACTATGAATTATTGATCGATTACACGACGATTCCAATTATACGCAACTGACCTTGGTAGTAACAAGAGCATCATGATTGTGCTCTCAACTTGAACAGTATTATTTTTGCAGACATCGTCGAGTTGTCAGCATTATAGTAATGAAATGCGCTTTTCTTTCAACTTCCGACGCTTTAAAAAAAGTAACGACGATAAAAATAATTTGAAGTAAAGGCTTGATCTCATTTCGATTGATTTTCACACTCGCCTAGGAAATATAACGGGCGGCTTGCAATTTAAGCTATGTACGTCACCGTGTCTAGTAAATTTTAATCAACAAGTCAACATTCATGACGAGTGATTTTCTAGATGTCACGTATCACTCCAATGAACACTTCACACAAAACAAAGTATATTATTTGATGATATCTTTTAAGATTAATTCAAACTGCGTTTCCAAAGAGATATACAGCGACGACCAATAAAAAAGTGAGGAAAAATGCTTTTGCGGCGGACTTAGAGCATGTGTTGTGTTTGTGTCGTCTGCTAAGTAGGGCTTGTAAACTGCAATGCTGATTGGGTAGTGGAATTGTTAGTATGGTGCACGTGATTTACAACAGTTAGTATTGCGCGGGATCCGTCATCGCGCTGTTTCGGGATTACACTAAAGCTACATGTGTCAACATTGATCGACTTCAGCTTTCTAAGGACCATACGATAAAGCTTGACGTTAGATATTTGATTGTTTCCTGACTCTTTAGTGTCTAATTACGGTGATTACAGGTAGGTGTAAACTTTGTTTAGACTAGTTTATAGCAATTATTTTCAATCATTTTTAATACAGACTAATTCAAATATGTCATGACTATTGTACGGGTCTCTTTTCGTTATTTCAACCTTGATGAGCAAAAATGTTAAATTAATATTCAAAAGGGCAAGATAAGTTTTACTACTCAATTGAGACGTTTCGATGAGCACAATACGTTGCTTCAGATCTTGCTATTTAGAGACGATGGAATTGAAGCAGACACACATTTATCCTAAGCAACTTCCGAAGTAAGCCCGAATCCGAGTAGGTTTTGTAATAATGTCCTTAATGTTCTAGAGAGCGCGCTAAAATTGATCTTTTTTCGATACCTTGGGGTGTTGTAGTTTCCCGACTAATCTTACCGTATTAGCTGCTTTTCCACAATTGATTGCTGTTGAATGTATAGCGTTCATCTTTAATTTATGATCGATGATTTTTAAAACACTGAATTGCGTTCATACGTTTCATAAAATGCGTGCTGCGTTGCATACGCGGCCTTGTTCCTACGCGTAACTTAAGTGTCACGTGTGACAGGTATGCTAATGATATGCCTGCTTCACTAATTTAAGTATGAATCTTGTTTCAGCCAATACCTATTTTTCTTTGAATTTATGAGTAGTTAAATTAGTGCATGCGCATGGGTAACGGATCTTGAGTTCGGACCTTATTTATAAATGACAATATAATCGCCAACTGAATATAGTGACGTATAGTTGTCGTAAATTGATCAAAAAAGAGTCACCTGAGGAAATGTCAAATGTATTGCTTTAATTGCACACGAGTCATTTGGTTATGAACATTCCATTTTCATCTTGTCAAGAAATTAGAACATACCAAGATCATTTTTCAGATACTTAAATGCTATGAAAACAACCAATGAGTGTAGGTTTCAACTATAAAGTTATAACGTGACATGGCGAAGGCAATCTTTTCTGATTGTACTTACGTTCTTATGATGTTGTTATATGTTCAAATACGCTCTATTAAAATATGAAAAATACACGATTTGAAAACCTTGCTTATACACTTTAAATGACACCGGATCTGTTAAAACACTGCAGGATTGCTAAGTTTGGCTAGCAATTAAGTAAACAAGCTAGAAGATGTGGCTTACATCTCTTACAATATAAGGTCAGTGAAATGTAACTACTCCTGACCCAGTACCCCTGTATATCATTTTGTAAACACTTGGAAAGGAATGGCTAGTTTGATGACTTCTGATATATTTTTCACGCTGCTGTCCAATAGTACTGAAAAGGAATTATTTGTCATGTATGCTCATCTTTACTAATTTGTTTTACTAATTAAAGTTAGTAAATGCGCTTGTTAAGCTGTTTTCACGATATGAACAGTGTCTTTCTCTGCCCGCTGTTTAAAAACAAATCGGAAGAGGATTGTCTTAGGAATCTAAGTATCGCTAGAGGCTGGTTGGAAGAAAAGTGGACACAACACGATGTTGTTATACTCTTTTGAGGGGTTTTAATTTTTGTTTCCCCTTAAGGCCACTCCACCAGTCTCTTCACCCACTGAAAATTTTTTTAGTCCAGGAACGTAAGGTCTGTGGAAGCCAGAAGGCAGACAAATATAAGCCATAGGCCGTTTTTTAAGGAATATGAGGCTCAACATACTGTAGATGCACGCCACGAATCTTAGCAGTTAGAAAAGAGATGAGAGCGTGGGCCTAGTGGTTAGTGCTTGCGAGAGGCGCATGTCCCCGGGTTCGAATCCCAGTGGTTCACTGTTGTGATTTATCGGGTACTTTAACTACCTCTGGATTTGATCTTGTACCAGCATTATTAAAATCAGAATACCTCTCTCTTCCATAGTTCATTTGTATTGGGCAAATCGAATTACAAAAGCACGCATCATTCGGAGGGGACCTTAAGCCATCGGACCCCAGGTACGAGCGTCAAGTCACAACTGTAGTATTACAGCGCTTGCCAGTTTCGCATAAGAGTAGGTGAAAGAAAACCCCTGACTGTTCTAAATCCGCCCCTGGTAAAAGTCGGGCCGTGTTAGGAGGCGTCCTATCATGGATACACGCACCCCCGGATCAGCTTATCGACCAAACGAACGGCCGACGGAAGGTCGTTATTCTTTGCAATATTTTAAAATAGTCATCGACCGACTACACCTCACACATATCATGAATAGCGCCACTATGGAAGATTTCTGGCCTAGACATTCCTTTGTCGGATTCAATCTCACACATCCTCTTTATCCTGTTTTTATCTAAGGACGCGCCCTGTTTTAAAAATGCAACTGAATACCAAACTTGTTACGCATTTTCTTTTAGAGAGATATAATTTCTCGCATTTCTAGCACTTGTTTTTTAAATAAGCAATGATCCTCACAAACAGCACAAATACATTAAGCTATTTTGCACTCACTCCAAAGTTTTAGAATCCCACCACCTAAAACTAGCAAATGTGTTCTTGAGACATAAACCTGAGGGTCATTCATTCATCTATTCCGGAGTAACCAGGTCAAAGAACTAACATTTGTGAATGCAAATCATAAAATAGGGGTATGCTTTGAATTTAACGAGGAGAAAAGCTCAATTTAATGATAAACAACGTTTGTCGCGGCGCTCGATATCATGTTTTTCACCTCAACAGTTTTTCTCTCGAACAAAAAAAATGTTTTTTTGCGCTCAAAACACTGTTTTAATTGGTCGTACAAACGCTTTTTCAAACCGGCGATACACGCGCGTAATAGGGTGTCAAAAACAGCAAAATATTCTTAACCCTGAATTGTGATGTACGTATTGAGGGTATGTTTAATGCTCACAATAAGCCGAGATCAAAATCCTCGGGAAGTAAAGCAAAGCAGGATAATAAAAGGGTATATTACGACACAAGCATTCTTTACTTGTTAATGTAGCAAAACAAAACTATTGTTTGCGGTACTGTTTTTTAGTTTTTAGGTCTTGGAAATACTTCTTTTTCTAGTCCATGTTCCCGCGTCATATCCCCCATTGAATCCCCTGAATTTTAAGAGTTAACACTCATTTCGTTTGGCGGCTATTGTGAATTCAAGATGGCCGAATGTTTGATCTGTACTAGAATTATCTAAAACATAAAAGGTTTCATACTTTCGAGTATCAGTCAACCTATATAGTAAAGGAATCGATAACAAGTACTGCAATTTACAATACTAGATAAGCTACTTTGACGTCTAAAATGCAAACGAACCCTACCCATCCTAAACCTTCTCGTGACGCTAACGATATGGAATACAAAAACATAAACGACCCTATCCCATTTTAAGTTCGGAACATATTCAGTTTACACTGTTTTGTCATTTTTACTAATGCTACAACCTTTACTGATTTGTATCCGATCTCGAAGTAGGGAAATATACAACGGTTAAAACCAACTTCTGACCTGTTTGACATGGCAACATCATCACAAACGAAAAAAAGAGAGGGAAGAAAAGAACTACTATCCGAATATTCAAGCGGTACCACCCGGATAACATATGCGCAATGTAAAGATATTGTATCATGTATTGTAATAATCAACTCAAAGAATCATTGTCTTTGAGATAATACTGTCAACATCATAGCTTCCGTGCGCCGCACACAGTTGTGCAACGGAACAATTCTTTTTTGCATATAATTTGCTTACTTTAGTGAAGCAAATACAGTAGAGCTATTTGAGAATTTTATTATTTTTAATCATAATCATAAATCTTTCTAACATCAGCTAAGCTAAGGTTAGCGGTATCAGCATGATCGGGTTAATAGAAAAGCGGACATTTTGTCTGAAGTAAAGAGTCGTGAATAATCACTGTTTATCATTGATTGGAAAAAATAAAACGACTTGCTGTTTGGTGTAATTAGGGAGGTGGAATAATAGCTCATAGCTCATAGCCATCTCTTAAGGTGTAAGCGCCTGATAAGCTCAGGTAGAGTGGAAAAGAATCTTTAACTTTTACTATCAAACTACATAGACAACAACAATAACACCATCAACAAAACAACACAGTAGCAAGCATTAAAACGACACACAGGCAACAATTAACAAATCTATTTTACCTGGGAAACAAAAAGACTACTTGATTCGATACTGGTCTTCTCCTCCCGCTCTGCCACACAGGGTGTTGATTGCAGCAGCCTCAAAACCGATTAATGACTTTTTTCATGGACAGATGATCTTGTCTTATCTTGTAGGCCACTGCTTAACTCCCCAGGTGGGTTAAAAACAAGCAGGGTAGATTGTTCGAATGGATGAGTATTAAGATGCTCTGGAATGCTGTTCAGTTGCTGACTTGAAGATCTTCGATTTTTTTTCGAGGTTTTTTAATTTCAGTAAGGGTCTATATCGGAGTTCTACTTTTAAGGTGGCGAAAATAAAGTGAGAATTTGAATGCCAATTTGTATGGCATTCTTGATTATATTTTGGATTTTGAATTTTGAAGTACTTTCCCCTTGGTTTGACAAAGATTCGATCTTTAACCGGGTGGAGAGTTAATTTTCTGTAGATATAACAGCAAAATCATATGGCTATTGCTTAAGGGGTGCCGCACACAACAAAGCTGATTTTTCTGAGAAGTGTATTGAGCAATTAATATTGAATTAAATGTTTTCGTTTGTTTTTGTTTTAGATGTTTGTTTGTTTGGTTCTGTTCCTTTTTGTTAGAAAGATATATAACAATCACAGTTGAGGCCCCGCCTTAATTGTTAAAAAGTAATTTAAAAAAGTGCACTGAGTCGCATGAAGAGATTTTAATTCTAAGAGCCGCTAACTCTAATAGCTGCTTTGTGTGATATATTTGTGAGTAATTTTCTTTCCTATTTTTTTAAGTTTAATGACTTAAAAATGGATTGATTAATTATTGCTTGATGATTTAAGGGTATTTTCTTAATAATTGGAATTTTTCCCCCGCAATTTATACAATCAAAGTGAAAACATAAAATGATATCAATAGTCTGTTTTGTTTTTCTGCAAATTTTGACATCTTTCTTGCTCCATTGATCAATATCGCCAACCACAGTGCATTTTAGCGGAAAGTGTCCTTTCAAAGTTGCACCTAAAGACATTTTACAAGGTTACAATACACAACCCATGCATTAAGGAAAAAACACACATTTCACACTTAATTCTTTCAAGAATGAATCTTTCTTTCCGTCAACTAAGGCACCCTTCCCCCTGAAATTTTGTAGAAAAAATTTACAACTGGAAGCCCTTACTTCTATTAAGTTTAGTGCTTGAATGACTGCGAACAATTGGTGGTAACAACTTATTGACCCATGCATGGTAAGAAATCCGCTTTTAAAACCCGGGAAGATGCGGTCTTGTTTCACTGAATGGCTAATTCTGGCGATAATCTTTTATTGCAATTTTTAAAGGTAGAGATTTTCTTATGATGGTATTGTGTTTGGCAATATTGATCGCAATTGGACCAGCCGGGTAACAATGTACGGTTATCATTTATGTTTCGTGGCATAACCAATGGTTTTTAATTTTGGGGGTTTTAGATAGATGCTGCGTTACTTTTTTGGGTATATATGAAATTATGGCATATCTCTATATAAATCAAAGAAATTGATGGCAGCGCGAACGATACCATTAACATTTCTCTCAATTTGTAATTATTCGTGGTAGAATTCACACAAGAGGTTTTAGCACTTTAGGAGGCCGATATGTGGTTTTGTATTTTAGAATTAGATCATAAAATGGCGTTTGTAACTACGTATCAAATTCGTGTTGCACCTGGCCAATTTTTCGCGTGTCCCCGGTTTTGTATATTATTGTATTATTTGCTCTACAAAGGTAGCTGTATCAGAAAACAGGACATCCTCAGTTGCACACAAGGTATCCTCAACTATCACTAAAACGTTGGCAATAAGTTTGTTATTGGAGCATACCTTAAGTTAAGGAATGTTTACAGGTGTTGCATAAGGTGGACCCGTTTTTCATTTCACTGGCACACTTATGATTCGGCAAGGCGGTTTAATATTCCCCAATGTGCCGAATTCGTAAGTGTGTCAGTGTGTGTGACTGGTGGCACTTATGGATAGTTAATAGTTAGGTTTGCCGTTTAACGACGTTTTACACATCCTTAGAAAACATCCGATGTCACCCAGTGTCTACTTAATGCCCAATAGCGTCGCATGAATCCCGCCTCAGTTTAAACAGGAAATACCTAATTTTAGTTTCTAAACCCTGTGGATGCTACGTTTAAAGGACATCTCGTTATCCACAGTCTCGTCCCCCGACTTTCTTAAAAAAATGAAAAATTTTATTAATCATCTGAACCGTGGCCAAGTACCGTACGTGGGCCTTATCTTAACGTGCAAATTCAATCTATTCTGGAAAATTCGTACTTTTGTATGTCTGTCCCGTAAACGGACAGGACTTACAAACACATGGGCCTATAAGGGCAAGCGTGATACAAACATTTGCTCATAGCATCCAAAATGCAGGCAACCATCGGAAATCAACTGACCTTTTTTGGAAATAACCTTTTCTCGTGCATATCTAGTGAACCGTCATCAAAAAATAGTTAGAAGATCACGAAATCACCTTAAGGCGTAAATGCACATTTGTTGACTGAGAGTTTAGCTACAATAATAACAAATAAATCAGACTGTTTACTATATATCATCAGCAAGATAGATAGGTGCCATTCTTTCCTCTACAGACCTATCGATCTCAGTCTTGATTTTTGTTTGATGGGTGTTTGCTTCCCAAATAATTTCACTTTTCGATACCAAATGGGCTTACTAGAAAGAATACAGATTTTGTACAAAGTAAAAAGGATGTTATGAAAGAACGAATCGTTAGCATTTGATAACAAGGATATCCCTTCGTTTAACGCTTTCTAGACAAAGCTTAATGTCATAGTCCTATCCTTTAGTCTTCATGTGTTTACATTAGCAAATGGGGTTCACAGTGGAATACAACGGTTGAATCGTTTCCCCCCCGGGAGCATAGTTAAAGGTGTATCGAACTTATATTTGACAAAGCAGTGTGGTTTATTTAAAGACTACTCCTATTTCCCCACCACCACCCTAACAACCAACCACCACCACCACTGCCGCCTCCTGCACGACAACCGCCACCAGCGTGCCGCCTCCTCAACCCCATCCCCCCCCGCTCCCCACCCACCCCCCACACCACCACCACCATCATCATCATCAACCACTATCGCCACCCCACCACCATCACCACAGGCCGCCGCTAACCGGCCATCGCCGCTACCACTACCCCGCCACCGTCGCAAACCACCACCAGCACCACAACCACCATCTCCACCACAAACGCAGCCACCGCCACCACCACCACAACCACAACCACCACCACCACCACAAAACCGCATTTTATAATGCCATCTATCACCCTCTACTCCCTGTGAGCGATCTTTCTTCTGTGGCCAGACACATACGGTTACACACCACTAACTCACTTATACACAGTAGTCTATGGGGAAAATGGCAACTTTGACCATGTTTTCTTTCACATTTAAAACTCTCACAGAGGAAATACAACAATATCACAACAAAGTACAAGCTAAAATCACCAAATAACCAAATTTTGAGCATATGATGACCACAAATTTTTTTAGTTACGAATCACCAAGCTCGCCCGACGTCAGACCGGCAACACAAGATTCTCTATAGTCGCCAAAGCTAGTAATTTGCAAATCGACGTGAAATTGATGAGCGCGGAGTAAATTGCCTCATATTCACTGTCCAAATGCCTCTTAGTTTGAGAAAACATACCAGTCTACCATGTCAATCATGAAATTACATCACTTTCTTAATATAACTAGTGCATTTTCAGACATTTTAAAGCACCTTTTCAAGTCCACCCAAGATTGTTGATCCTTACGGCAACCAGGTTAGTGGTGTATTATCATAAGATACACAAGTTTTGTATATACAACACAGCTCACAAATATATCACTCTAAACAAACAAACAAAGCAATCGTATTGTTTCATTAGTTATTCATATCAACCCTTTTGCTCGTCAAAACTTCAAACCCTGTCCATAGTCAATTGTTCTATTGCAGTCATGTCACTTAAGTTGGTGTCATTAGTCATAATGTTATCCACCGTTGTCGTCGTCTGTTGAGGCAAATCTCAGGTGCTAAATCTCTTCACCACCATTAGACAACGTTGCCAGTTGGGTTAGTTGCAAACGTTCTCCTTTTTAACTCAATTCGCCCTTTCCTTTATGTTACGAATTGTTGCTGAATTGGTGGAATTGTTGCTTATTTATCGACCCTTGATGCTAAAGGATGGCACAAAATAAGTTGCACTTAAAGGATGACTCAGACATTTCAAGAGGAGGGCGCCCACAATTTTCAAACAAATCGTGTTTTTTTTTGCATATAAATAATGCTTGTCCATAAACTAAACTGTGTGAAACAACTAACCTCAAATCGAAGTCCTTTATATTGAAAATCACAAATATGTTATAAAATATCGGATCCGGAATTTTTGTTATGCATATCGTCGGTTGTATTACATAGTGACGGATGTTGAATTTTTATCATTTTTACGAAATTAAGGGAAATGGTACTAAATACCAAAATCTTCAAACATGCCAAGTACTTCATTATTTATTAATTTTAATTAGAAATTTGGTAATTTTGACGTATGTTACATAACAAAGGTTTTGTTGACCCCTCTATCATAGAAGTGTATACGTGATTTCACAGCCGGGCTTTTTAAATACTTTTGTTTGTAAAAAAATAATTCTTTAATTTATAACTGACACAAACAAAATATGAAATTAATTTAAAAATATTACTGTTACTAGAAATTTATATTTATTTACAGTTCAAAGTGTTGAATCTCGCCAATCCACTCAACATCCGTCATTGTGTAATAAACCAAATTGCGAGATTCACGATGACGCACGTTGGTTGACGGATGTTCGGAAAATGCCGATTGTGTTTTCCATAATGGGGAGGTGAGGAATAACGATTTAGTATCGGGAAAATTCAACCTCCGTCACTATGTCCTGAACATAATCGCCGGAGTGCTTAAATGTTGGTGTGTTTTGCTGCGGATCTGATGGTAAACCTTTAAGTTTAATGTATTACATCCACTTTATAAGTAAGAATTCATGGAATATTAGCTAAAATAAATTTGCAGTTGTTAATTTTGTATCTAATGGATTTGATTGTTTGAATAGTTATGAGGGATGTGTACGGCCCCTGGAGAGTTTTCGCGCGATTTTCAAATGCGATTTTCTCAGAAAGAAAAAATCGTATTTTGTTTAACATCCGTACTATGTAATACACCCCACGATATTACTATGCATAAATGTTTACTGCATGAAAACGAAAACGATTCATCTCTAAACTTTAGTTTTAGCCATTTTAGGACTATAATTAGTTCTAGTTGACTATTTTATTACTACACAAAAATGATATTTCGAAATCTCCGTTAGCCTTTTAAACGGAAAATATGACAGGGTAAACAACAATCTGTTTGTAAGAGGTAGGTTCGCCCTTGCTCAAAACAAGATATATGTAATTATTAACTCCGACAGCCCAAAAGGTTTATTTATACGAAAAGGGCTGTAGCTGCTGACAGCATGGGTGTTCAACCCACATCATAACACAAAATGACTTGCTTCGGGGTTTGCGCAGTGATTTTCCCGATATATCAAAGATGGCGTCCAAAAATGGAACGCCATAGTTTGGATAATAGTCGAATCGGCAGATTTAAGTATTTGTTTTTGTTAAGAAGAAGTGTGTTACTGGAACTCGTAATAAATACATTTCTGTCTCTCTCAAAGTCATTACATACTTTAAATGGTGCCAAAACAAGACTTATAGAATAGTCGATAGCAGCAAGGTTTATGTACACGAGGAAATTATTTTCCAGGGCGATTCAAGCACTGTGAAAGCGTTCGCAGAAGTATGTGGAGCGCCAACCAAAAGGAAAAGTTGTGGAAAATTAACCGACGCTTAAATCGGTACAGTCACATAAGCTGGAAACGTTTCATTCAGCTCTTGAAAAAGGGAATCTTGAATTAGGAAAAGGTTTTATTACTCTTTATTATAACTTATAAAACAGTTGCGTGCTTATACACTAACCCTGGAAAAGGTAGCAGCAAAGACATCAGAACCAGTACACGTGTAACGGAAAATAATAAATAATATTAATATCTGGGGTCTATGAAATATAACCAAACCAAATACCAGGTCATGTTAGTATCATAACATACTTTTGGAAAAGTATGTTATGATAAGGTATCTCTATTATACACTTAGGGGCTTCATTAACCCTCGTCTACACTGAGCCATTTTTTGATAACAAAAGTGCCCGAAGGGGGGTGGTTACCCCCCCCTGTGGGATTTTCGTTACTGACACCCGATTCCTGTTAATTTTAGTACCAAGGATTTAGCTGAGTTTCTCTTTCCCTTGGTACCCAAATAAGTATACATTCCCAAAATTATGACGTCACCTGACGTCATATGTTGAGGAGGAAAGTACGGAAAAACTACTGAATATAGGGTGGAACAATTGATATTTCGCATTTTTCAACTTATTTTGATTATACGCCTATCACGTACTTAAGTTTCCACTCTACCAAATTTCCAAATATTCAGAATCAGTACATATTTCCTTTAACGTATAGACCGAGCTATAGTCGTTTAACCATCGTCTACGAAGGGGGGGGGGGTGTCCCCCCTTCGGTTTTTCCCCCGGCTTGCTAAACCCCCTTTTTGGTGCCCAAATTATTTAATGTAATGTCAAGTGGTCTGTTCCGTCCTTTATCCAAAAACAAAAATCCACGGGTATAGGAGTAACCCAGGGTGATCCCAAAATTGATGATAGGGGGAGGGGGGGGGGGGTGGTGTAACCACCCCCCCCCCCCTCGGAAGAGAAGTCCCAACCCCAAGACTAACACAACACAGGAACATCACAGACCCCTTGCTTTTGGTACCAATAGATAGCTATGGTCCTCTCTTTCCATTGATACCAAAATGAGTACCCCAACATGCCTAGCATTCGTCACAAGACGTCCTAAAGTTCGCATGTCAGCAAACTGCCTGCCATTTCCATAGACACACACAGACAGTGAAAAATTCAATTTTTTCGCCAAAATAAGTTAGGAAAATAGATTGTCATGCAGTTTTTGACTCTACTTGATGTGAAGGGAATTATTAGTTTTATAATGACGCATTTTAGAGCTATAATAAGGTGTGAGTCGCAAAATTGCGAAATATTCAAGTTTCCACCCTATATTCAGTATTTTCGTACTTTCCTCAACATATGACGTCATGGTGACGTCATAATGGGGATGTTAGTACTTATTTTGGTACCAATAGAAAGAAGAAACTCTAAACTATCCTTTGGTACCAAATTTACAGGAATCGGGTGTTAAGTAACGAAAATCACAGGGGGGTGGTAACCACCCCAAAAAAAAAAAAAAAAAAAAAAAAAAAAAAAAAAAAAAAAAAAAAAAAAAAAAAAAAAAAAAAAAAAAAAAAACCCCCCCCCCCCCCTTCGGCAGTTTTGTTACAAAAAAGGCTCAGGTAGACGAGGGTTAAATCAGGTAGTCAGTTGTTTTACCCCAATCCACGGATTCCCATTTGAATGCACGGTGGCCAACTAAACAAATGACTACCCAAAATGATGATAAGGGAATATCTATGTTCATGTTAATTAAAGTGGTATCTTAAAGCCAGTGATAATGTTAAGTTTAATTTGGAACACTTTTTTCAAGATGTGGCATATTTTGGTCTACAAATATTTTAAACCTCAAAAGGCGGTCACTGATGTCTGTTCCTTTTATGGTATGATTCATTCAACTCTTCTAGAAACTGATACATCAAGTTACTTTATTTTTCAAATAATTGCTATGAGTGATGAGGATGTAGAAACGTTAAGAGGGCATCGATGGTAAATTGTGACTGAATTTTGTGGGATTAAATAGTATCACATTTATTCTCCAGTCAATAAATAGCCCAATTTTCTTCTGGACACTGATTTCCATCTCGCTAAACGCCGTTCATTTTAATGTTAATCCTTGGACAGAGTGCCAAACCGACTTCTTGATTCAAACGACTGTAGCTCGGTCTGCAGCAAATTAAAGATAATGAACTACGCTTCTGGATGATACCTCATTTGTTAGATATACGTTACTTAAAAATTCTAAATGGCGGACACAATCTATTTTCCCTCATAATCGGTCAATTGTCATACAGCAAATCGAAAAAGTAGAATCGTATAATTCGCGTTCCATACGAACGGATAACTTTATAATTGAATATTTTGTAAATTATTTAGCAAGCATAATGGCATCATACAAGATAATACAAATTTCAAGTGTAAGTCTCATTTTTTAATTGCATTTAATGATATGAACCCTTTATAATGATGCACACCGCGACATTATGCAAAATTAATTATCCATTGCTCTATCATGATGTGTACAAATATAGCGAACATTTCATGTTGACTTTGTAACATTCGTCAACGTAAGATAAACATATCTTGTAATTTGGACGTTGAAAAGCCTATCAACCTCAAAAAGACTGATTTGACATCCGTTATTACAGCCATTTTACAATCCATAAAACAGGCTATTGAGTGCTAAGGGATGGGTGTAATAATGTCATTCTACCGTAGCGCTATATATGCACGTTCCTGCCTGAGGTGAACATTGATTCCAGATTGGCAAACAGAAAAACGTGCCCACATATGGTTAGATACTAAAGCCAAGGAGATGTAATGATCAATTTCATGCTCATGACTGCGTAAGGTGATGCGAGACTGCTGACTTTAAGCCCAGCTCCATGTAGTGGTTGATCTCCTCTGCGATTGTCTCTGTTGTTCTCGTTCTCTGATGGCTTTCTTCTTTACTCTTGACTGTCTTTCTTTCTTCCATTAACTTGTTCTTCTTTTTATTACGATTATGGCCATTTTTAAAAATACTGTATAAGGCGGTTATGTTGAGTACCCTTTACGCACCTATTGACCTCTCGCTCTATCTCTCTTTCTATATAATGATAGATATTGAAGATAATTGAAATCAGTTGGCACTGGATACATACTAAAAAAAAGGTATGTGCGTTTAGAGAGGCATATCTGCTTGCAAAAGATAAACTTTTAATTGCGGTTAGTGTCTGGTTCATGGGCTGCTTAATGGTCCTTGTTAAACGACGAGTGCTCACTATCTGTGGGCATTTTTTTATGCCTACTGGATTTTTATGTTGCTTCTCCGGGCGCTCAAATTATCGTCATCAAAGTGTCTGTTTGTCTATAGCTGGAGTCATCAAATACAGAAATATTGCCAACCGTAGATTTTTATGTCAGACATTCGACTTAGAGTGGCCTGAACCCGATTACAGTTTCTCGACAATTTACTTGGAATGTCCTGAATTTAGGTACAACATCTACAAAGTACGTCACAACCCATAAAACTAGTTCTTGTAGTGAAAAGAGAGCTAAAGTGATATCACAAGGTATGAAGAAAGAAAGAAAACATGAGAGGTATCCCGCGTGCTTCATGCTTCGTTGATAGTTTGCAAACATTAGTATATAAAAATTGTCCTATTTTTAATTCTTTTGAATTTTACATAGGGTATGTCGTTATTCTAAAGCGCGTTGCAAGCTTGACTGAGTTAGCACGCCTGCAAATATGTTATGCACCATCAGATCGATTTAAATTAGTTCAATTGGTTTCCCATCTGCATTTCCAATATTGCCTACTATTTCACAAAATTCTACTTTCAACAAATGAAAATATTTGGTAGATAAAGTAAAATAAAATTCTTACGTTATTAAAAATATGAAAATCTATTGAAAATGGCGCCGATTTGGCAAGTGCAACTAAATCCCCGCAAATGTGTTGCGAGTGTTCTAGGACATCATCTATAGTTATCAAAGGCACGTTAGTCGAACTATTAAAGGTTAAGGACCTAGCTCTGAGAACGTATATCCTTTTATATTGGTCTTTTGCAAGCAATTAAATCAAAACATGGCTCTGCTAGGACAATTTTATAGACCTTTACGCTTTTCAATTGGTAAATAACAATTTTAAACAAAGTGTAATATTAGGTAATACAGAAGCCGTAACCGAAAGGTCTAAAATTCCAAGATGACGCATTGTTCCCCCGTTCGTAATTAAATGTTTTTTATGGCATACATTTTGAACAAATTTTCCTGGACACTGAATCGTTGTAAAGATTTTATCTTTCGCTGGGTGTTGGTGGCCTGTTTTGAACGTGGATTAAATATGCAGATATAGTGTAGTAAAGACCGTCAGAATCATCATCTTCCTTGTTTTCGGTGGACCATTAAGCTTAGTGAGGAGAGGGTGAGATTTTATAATTACCTTCAGGGATCGATCATGGCTGCAACCTTTTATTATTCCCGAATATAATACGGAACCCATAATGCGATTTCAAGAAGTATCGGAGGTGCATTGCCCTCCCAGGACATCAGGTGGTTAGACGAGCTGGGCTTGTGTAAAAAGCATAAAGTAATAGACTGGTTCCATTTCTCAAAAAAGTGCTTCCTTCAATATGACGAAGGCATTTTTGAGTAAAAGCAATTGGGTTAGTGTTTTTAGATGAACATTTTATGCTAATTCCAAATTTTCTGGTCCCCAAGCTGAATTTTGAGAGTAAATGTGCCTAATTAGCATAAATTCAAAATGGCCGCCATTTTAACGTTTGTTTGTACATAACTCAAGATTAAGGCTTGTAATGACTTCATTCTTGTGTCTATACAAATGTTTTCAGGGTTAAGGAATACAATTAGATCATTAGTTATAACATTAGGTGAACTTAACAGTTAATTTGCATAAAAATTCAAAATGGGCTGCCATTTTGACATATTTGTACATAACTCAAGATTAAGGCTTGTACTTCATTCTTGTGTCTATACATATGTTTTCAGGGTCAAGGAATTAAATTAGATCATTAGTTATGGTCATGCGCCATGAGTTGGGGTATACAAAATGAGGGTGGCGTTAACTTTTCACAAATATTTTTAAATATTTTTTTATTGTATCATAAGAACCAAGTTAGGTATTCAGCTGATTTATATTTCATTTTAAAGGGAATTTATCTAGCTTTGATATGGTAGCAGATTCAATTTTGTGCTATCTTTATGTCAGTTGGGGTCAGAGAGGGTGGTGCCTACGGATGAGGCATATGTGAAAGTCTAGGAATTTTTGATATTCGGGACTTTTTGCATTTTTTTTTTGGTTTTATATCTTTGTAACCCTGCCATGTATTAAGATAAATAACATCTCATTTTGTTTGTTATTTATGCGGCATTCATTTTTAATAATGCAACAGTTTAAGCTATGATGTTAATTGAAGGTAACAAATTAGACTGCCACAAAAATTGTGTACTTTTTACATCAACATTTCACTTTTCCACCTTATATGACACTTGTGGCACCATGTATATGCACATACAAGTTGGATATTTGTCTTCCTTACATTTTTTGCTTTACAACAATATATAGTTTTATAGCTATCTCAAAAAAAACCTGATGACTTACTCTCATGTAAGTGTGAAAACGTGTAATATTTGGTAGTTTCAAGCATGTAACACACTTTGCTCCCAACTCATGATGCATGACCTTATAGCATTAGGTCATGTTGACAGTTAATTTGCATAAAAATTCAAAATGGCCGCCGTTTTAAATTTATGCAAATTAATTGTCAATATATGGCATAATACCTTAACTGATGGTCTAGTTGTGTTCTCTGACCCTGAAAAAATATGTATAGACACAAGAATGAAGTCTTTACAAGCCTTAAATCTTGAGTTATGTACAAAAAATGTTAACATGGCGGCCATTTTTGAATTTATGCAAATTAGGCACACTTTCACTAAAAAATAGCTTTGGGGACCGGAAGATTTGGAATCAGCATAAATTTCCATATAGAAACACTGTTTCAATTGCTTTTACTCAAAAATGCCTTCGACTAGTTGCTTTTTGAAAAAAAGGGAACCAGTCTATAATCTGAAATCTGTTGATGCAGATTCAGTGTTGTTAATAAGGATATTGTGCCATTTTTGTTGTTTCAAATAGTCGCAAACGCGTGAAGTCGTGTTTTTTGTTTTTAAAAGGCGATTTTTTAAAATATTTCTAAAGGTAGAGCAGTACAAGTGATTTTGGGACCTTCAAAGAGGTTAAAGAATTGGCTCTTCATTTGTAATAAGCGAGTTCGATAATTCAGGCACTGCTGTGCTACAATTAGCTACAACAATGTTCATATTCCGATGACCTCCGTGTCCCATCCCAGAATCCTTGAATTTTATTGTGCTGAGATGGGTCACTGAGGTCAATCGGGATATGACCAACAATAGTGCCTGAATTATCGAACTCGCTAAATGAAATAATGTTATCATTGACTCGCCCTGTACATTGTATAACTATTGTGCTCTTGTTAACAAAGTATATACATTGTTGCTTGTGTTTCAGTATGTGATTTGCGATGGTTTATTTTACCTTTTCTAGGGTTATATTGCATTATTTGCATAACGTTGGTAGAGAATGTTTTATATGTATATGTGCAACTAGCACACAGCTATATTAGTCGAGAGATATTATTCTCAAAGGTAGTCCAAACCCGGTGTAACGAAGCTGTGAGTCCCCCATATGAGAGAGTGTCCAAGCTTATGTGACACCATATCACTAATGTTCCTAGAAGAAATTCTGACGATCAACGCAAAAAAGGGAGCCAGCGTTATTTTTCTTGTTAGATCTAGGTGAGAACTAGGGACGCTTTAATTCGTGATACCGGTGCCATATAGTATAATAGTGTCCGTGTGACCGAGTGTCCTACCGCCCATAGCCATTGTATTCTCCATTGAGTGCTGTAGGCATCCTTTGTTTCAGCACTGTGCCCAATGGCCTCGTCTACATGGTCACGGTTTATTCCGTACATGTCGACATGGTAGTTAGGACACTCTGTCATGTGGGACACTGTTGTCAAATGCCCTTGTAGTCATATTTACTTTGGAGTTTCCGCAGTAGCCTATTTTTTCCTAATAAGATATTTTCTTCGATTACTTATTGATAGGTTAAAAATCTCCCAGGTGTGGAAGATCAGTCTCTGAAAATAGTTAAGTCCATCCTAATGAGATATTGTTTGAGTTAGCTGAAGGGAAATGTATGTGTGGGTGTATTAGTATAAGACAGATTATACGAGATAATTCTGCCTGGAAAACAAGAATTCATGTTGACGGTGCAAGTTGAATTTTTTTTTTGGTCAAAAGTTTGCGGTGATTGGAAAGGAAGATACATATATACCTGAGTATAGACACTCTTGGGCATTAAAGATGTAAAATTCTTTGAGTAAATTTCGGGCGGCGTTTTCCTTATGAAAAATCCTTGCTTCCGCCATTGTTTTGGGATTTGAAATCGGCATTGACGAATCTATCAAAGTAGCATATCATCATATCTACACTCTAAAGGGTTTATTTTGTGTGCGAATAGCCTGCCTATTGAGGTATTTGCTATTTGGTTCTGAAACAGATAAGCTTCGAGAGAAGCAAACATGAAAGCACAGTGACCCCTAGCCAAAACTTACATTAGAATTGCTCACGTCTTCTTTAACACTTAACACGTAGGTGCCTAAGGGTTGGGGGGCATGGTACCCAAGATTTGTTTTCGGTGATTTTTTAACTCGTGAAAATTATTTTCGACTCAATTTTTTTTAAATTGTATAACTTATCGATGCGCTTCTTTCCTTAAAAATGCTTAAAGCCCAATAACCCTAACCCTGAAGTCGGTTTCCTCCCGGGAGGAACTGAAGGAGTGAGGGAAGAGGGGAACAAGAAAAGTCGCAAATTCGGGTGGGATTCGAACCCAGAGCCCTTCGGCCCCAGCCCCATGACCCGGGATAGCACGCTACGGCGATGTCGCTGGCCCGGCCAGCGATTTCGTGCCCATATGAGTCTTGGTTTGATGACGTCATCGCTACTTTCTGGACTTTTTCTCAATTAACACAGTGAGTTTTGGTGAGACTTAGCTGTGCTAGGGTTAATGAAATAATTAGCTTGGATCCCTAGGAACACCTCCCTTTTACACAAGCGGGAGTGTGGATGTAAACATATTTTACAAACCCGTTGACAAAAAAAGAAAAGAAAAAAGAAAAGACAAAAAAGCACCATAAAACTTACCTGGTTTTGGAAAGAGCAAGACGACAGTCACCGGAATGCCAAATACGGTAAAATGAAAGAGAACAAAGAAACCAAACAAACATTTTAGTCCAATCACAAGCACAAGGCAGAATGGTGTTATCTGTGCAATTTAATGCAGACATAGGCAATAATTAATGCAAGGGACAGACCTCGTTCGCATTTTCTTCCATTTTGTTTTCTAAAAATGGCCATTAATTATGAAATCATTTGCAATCTCTATATTCGCCCTCGTATTGATATTGTGCTATATTCAGTGCCATAATTAAACTTGGATTACATCAGGGAAGATACGAGGCATCGTAGCCTCAAGGGCTACGCAATACCTCTTATCTGCCCTAATTGTCATGGCATTAGATGTAACAGATAGCATGGGACGAATCAGAATTTTCTTTAGTAATACAGGGTGAGTAAAAAAACTTGACCCTGATTGTGTCCGCCATTTTGAATTTTCAAATAACACATATCGAACATATGTGGTACCATCTAAAAGCTTAATTCATTATCTTTAATTTGCTGCAAAGATCATTCACATCGGTTTAGGTATAGACCGAGTTACTGTCGTTTGAATCAAGTAGTCGGTTTTCTGCTCTGTCCTCGGATTCGCATTAAAATGAACGGCGTTCAGGGAAGGAAATCAGTGTCCAGAAGAAAATCGGGCCATTAATTGACTGCAGGATAGGACGCTATTTAACCCCACAAATTCAGTCACAACTTACCGTCGATGCCCTCTTACCGTTTTCTACGTCCTCATCACTAATACAATCATTTCAAAAATAAAATAACTTGATGCGCGTATCAGGTTCTGGAGGAGTTGAATGAATCATACCATATGAAGGAACAGGCATCAGTGACAACCTCTTGAGGTTTAAAGTATTGTCTATATTTGTAGACCAAAATAAACAACATCTTGAAAAAAAAGTGTTTCAAATGGATCTTACCATTATCACTGGCTTTTGCACCATTAAGATACCACTTTATTTGCCATAAACATAGACATACCATTATCATCGTTTTGGGGAGTCATTTGCATAGTTGGGCGCCGTGCATTCAAATGGGAATCCGTGGATAGGGAAAAACCGGATTACTTGATTCAAAAGACTGTAGCTCGGCTATACTTAACCGATTGGAATTATCTTTCCAGTAAATTAAAGATAATGAAATAGGCTTTTCGATGATACCACATATGTTAGATATACTTTATTTAAAACTCAAAATGGCGGACACAACCCGGGTAATTTTTTTTTTGACTCACCCTGTAGTTGTATTCCATTTCAGACTCTAGGTTGTATGTTTGATAATAAAAAAACAGAATTACAAAGACCCATCTTCAGGTGCTTGGGAAATTTATGTGATGAAAGTATGTAATGAAAGAGTTGATTTGAAAGTTATCATAGATTAAAGGTGTGTGTGTTTTATATAGGACAGTGGCGGCTCCAGAGTCAGAAAAAATCAGGAACGCAAGGAAGCAAGGAATAGTTAAATACTGCGTATTATAATCGGCAGAGGTTTATTCATGCAGAACTCTTTATTGAAGTAGGATTTTTTGTTGTATCAAGTGGACCAGTATATACGAAATTCCTAGCTGAAATACATGTGTAAAGAGTTGTGTGAAGCAGTTCAACGTGTTTTTGATAACACGAGGCAGCAGGACTTCAATGATCGTAATCAATTTTTTTTATTCTGCCATAAAACATTAATTACGTTAAATTGACAAGGAGATTGTTTTTTAGGATACAAATTTCTCTCAAATTACACTGATCGGTTGTAGACCACCCCTACCGAGAACGCTTCGAAGGATTTTTGAACAAACTATTGAACTGGTCTGCTAAATAATCGTCACCATAGGAAACCATGCTTTGAATTTCTGTCGTGCACGAAAGAAATTACTGGATCATTATCTTTGTACTTAAAGACGGCGTATTCCGCTTATTCAATTCAGGTTTGATCTAATACATTGGTAAGCATTCCAAATATGTAAACAAATGGGTTAAAAATGAGTGCGCTTCTCTCATGAAATGTCCTCATGTCTCTTTAAAGGGGTATTTCGTGATCCTCAGCCTCGCCCTCCCTGAGTTACCTAAAAAAAGTTGAGATTGTTTTTCATCATTTGAACCGTTGGCCTAAGTATAGTATGTGTGCCTAATCAATTATATGGGGATTCAATCTACTCTGGACAGAAACTCTAACAGAGTGGCCTAATGGGGCACCGTGAAACGAATATTTGTCCATAGCATGAAAACGCAATATCAGAATCAACTGAAATTTTGGAAATAACATCTCTTCGACAATATCTAGTGAACCATGCACAAAACAGGTGCCAGGAATGTGTTTTGAATCAGCGCTACCAGTCGATACTTCCACTAGGTCATGTTAATCCATTTTTTAAAAGATATAGTTTTTATCTTTTCAGAGTATTTAATATACTGTGCATTCATAAATAATGACTTAGACTACATACAGTATGTATCAAAACTTGTGCATAAAGAAACACAAAATTTGACCCTGAACGTTTACCCAACTGTGACGGAGTTGATGTTTTCATAATCTGCGTAGATGCTCCTGAAAAAGAGGACATTGGTGCAGAAATGAGCCAGATATGATATATTTTCTAGGATGATTCATTTTCACCTATTCCAATTGGATTTACACAGTTAAGGTGAGGTTTTCAGTTCCATCATATGGCGACAAATCTTTCTTTAACTTTGCTTCACAAAAGTAAATTGCAGATAATCACTCATGGATGTTTGCATTATGTAAAAAAACAGTAAAAACAGCAAGAGGTACATGCACTTCCTGCCACGGAAAATCAAGGTGTTGACATCCTTGATAGAATCTACATTATTTCCAGCATTCAGACATTGACTTCAAGCTTGTAGTAAGATATTGATCTGACGAGTGAAAGGTGGATTAGCAAGGATTAGCACATATACAGTAGCAATGATATGTGAGCTGATAACTGCATGCTTTTCAAGTTTGATAAAATGCTGGCAGTAATGTCGGCATCCATGGCTGTCTGTGGCAGAGATAATATTAGTTACTCGTCTTTTTTAACCAAATGTAAACATCCAAATTGTTTTCAATTTTGAAATTGAAAGCGATTTCAGTAAGGGTCCATTTCATTATGTCAGAATATTTTTCTATGCTATTGTGTCCCTTTAAATCAACGATACGTGACTAAAATCATGCATGGTTTGCTTGAAGTGCATGATGAATGACACTATGATAGGCTTGTCAAGTTGTCGTTTGGCAGCTAATGTGAGCGAATAGCCTGAAATTTGTCAACTCGAAGCCCATGTGTATAAGCTTGTATGCATGTTTACCCTTGCTTCGACAACATCAATGACAACACTCATGGAAGACGTTATTTTTGTGCTGAATATATTCTACGATTATATACTATGATTGTTTTATACCACATTTTCCATCATTCTACTTGCACTCTAGCCCAAGGGTAGCAAGAAACGAAGGTTATTGACATTATTTAAAGAACCCTAGGCCAAATAGTAATATTCTTACAGTTGTTGCAGTAAACAAAAAACAAGAAAAGTATAAAGACAACGAACAACTAATAAGCAGAGCTAACAAAAATTTAATTCTATTAGAACTAGGCCATTAAACAAAAACAGTATCAAGAGGCTGGGTGCCGCGCTTCTGTCCTGACGCTCAGATCAGCAACACACCATGTCCACCACATCCTGATAAAACATACGTAATTTCGGAAGTTCTTCGATTTGTAACTATGCACAAATGTTTGGATCCATCGCTTTCAACCAGGGAATATAGTAAGAGCACAACTGCCAAGTAATATATTGTGAAGCACCTATGTTTGCTGCCAATCCGCCTTAATTCAAGGAGCGTCCAACCCTTGTCTCCAGGAGTTTAAGAGAGTCGCCCTGTGAAAAAATGCCTTCCTATCAAGCTCAAGTACATCTATTGGTTTTGAACCGGTTGACCTCTTCCACCTGGAGCTGGGTACGCATCATGGACTGAATGCGATGTCTCAACAGATCAAGAACCAGAATCGGTCGATCGTAACTTTTCCTTGCAGAAGAGGGGCTACCTAGATACTACCTGTAGATGTGGCACAGCACCACAGACAATGGAGCATCTCTTTGTCTGCCCACTGTTGGAGCAAACAAGCCAGAACATGCTCCTTTCGGAATTTAGTGAAACAGCCAGACTTGTACCCATCCTCTGGCTAGAGTCAAATCTTGATGATACCACTTTGTTTGGACACGAAAAGAAGACCAGTGGAACAAACAACAGTCGCATAACAGTGAAAGCATCCACTATCTTCTCCCCTCTAAAGAAGGACAAGACTGTTCACTCAGCTGTTAAGGTGATGGGCAAACTTCAAAAGGACCATACATTAATTTTGCGCATACTATCAACCTGTTGAAATAGCTGTTTGAAAAAGCAGAAGTGGAAAAATCACAAAGGGCGTGTTTTGGCATCAGTGTAATCACTACAAGACGGTGATCGACATGGCTGAACTGCATGACCTTGACTTTGAACTCATGGACTCATTGAACTCATATGTCTTCCCTGATATGCAACATTATGATAGTGATGGTGACGTAATTTTTGTTGCTGAAGAGGTTTCCGTACACGAGGAGACATTAATCGTAATCTGAGAAA
The DNA here is from genome assembly GCA_023653785.1 of Ophioderma brevispina. NCBI lineage: Eukaryota > Metazoa > Echinodermata > Ophiuroidea > Amphilepidida > Ophiodermatidae > Ophioderma > Ophioderma brevispina. Next base: position 94,367 of record JAMKCH010008962.1, read on the forward strand.
AACATGTGGGCATACTTGAAGGTTTTATACTCTTTTTAGAACATTAAGCATGATTGCTTTATACTACACTATCCCTGGAGAAGATGGCAGCAACCATGTCAGCATCAATACCAGCAATAAGTATAACGAAAATAATAAAAAAAATAATTAAAATATTAGTAATTACCTTAGAATGACACTTAGGGGGAAATTATTCATTAGGCTATAATGAGCTGTTATTATTATTTAGTTAATTAATATTCATATCATTTGTTAGTCTAGTGGATTATCTTTAATTTGCATAAATTAATATTCATATCCTTTGACGAAATAAAGCGCAAACAAAGGATAACGTATTAATTAGTGCATAAGAATAGCGAATTTCACCCTCACCTACACATAAGCTTATAATATTAATGATAATAATATAATTATAGTCTTTATGAATATAACCGAAACTAAATAACAGGTCCCGTTATTATAATAACATACTTCCTAGAAGTGGAAGTATGTTATGATAATGTATTCTCTATTTATTGCACTTAGGGGCTTCATTAAAAGCCTACTTCAACACTTTCTTTAATTTGAAGCCTCTAGTAAAGGGGTTTTCAACACTCCAATTTGAATATCCGATACTGGGGATTTGAAGTGCTCCAATTGCCAACTAGGAAAATCACTGCTAATACATTAAGTACCGCATTGAGAGGTGTTCCGACAACCTATTAGTTTAATTTGAATTTCCAAAAGCAGTGAAAGGTTCAGTAACGTGTACTTCTTAATACTATATTTGGCCATAAATGTTATGATTAATAAGCTGGCATTCTACTAAATGTATGCGTTATGGGTGCTGTTTATCTGCATTTAAAATAAAATTGCAAAACACTGGTGACCTAGATATCATTCTTGTTTACCCCAGTCTAGGTAGACATATGAATGCACGGGAATATAAGTGCGAGTATTTGCGAAAGTATTCTCGAATAGCGAACATAG
>JAMKCH010008963.1:0-57570 GCA_023653785.1 Ophioderma brevispina
AGTATTATCGTGTATTTGTAGAGTTACATCTGACTCCGCACATCATCGCCACCTAATAATGTGGTATGATATGTCAATGGAACAGATTCGCGTAGGATTGCTGTGCTAACATTGATTTTCTTGCTGTTTTGGATTTAAAAGGGACCAGACTGTCAAAAAATGGGGGTAAAATTTACCCGATGCTCAGATTGTGTGACAAATTGTTCGTATTGTCTCATAGGATCCAAAAAAATGTACTATTTTACAGTGTGTGCCATTTGGTTGGATAAAATGGCAAACTGTTTCAAGGGTCTATATGGTCTGTGGGGGTCACCAAAATCTTGAATGTTGCAGCATCACCAAATCAGTTAAAATTCAGTATGACAAGATTCAAATTCAATTCAATTCAATTCAGTTCAATAGCAAAGATTTCAAAAATTTCAATATATACAAAATAGAACAGATACAATGTGAAAATAGATGAATTGAACAATAGAAAATAATTAAATATATGCTAGGACCTTCACTGGACAACTCCTACACTGTAAAAAAATACAGTGCAATTTACAGTAAAATACTGTAAAAAACTTACAGTATTTGACTGTAATTTGGAAATACAGCAAAAAGTAAACATTGAAATATGGATGTATGCTAGCATACAGGCAGCCATCCAAGCTTCTATTTCACTCTTAATTTTCTGCTTTGCCAAGCCTTGGATCACAAAATATCTTGGATTATCTGTTACCCTCAGACCAACAATTCCTTCAGATGCAGGTGTGTTGTTGTGTGTAAGTGATCTCTGAGGAAATCTTGAACTAAATATTTGGAAGTCATTACTGGTACTAATGCATCAGAATTCAACAGCTTGTAAATTTTTGCCTAGCTTGCTGGATTCTGGATTTCACTTGATGACTATTGATTATTTGATCACTTCAACTCCTCCAAGCTCATCAACAATCATCTCAACTTCTGGACTTGAATAGCCTACTATAATGCAATATTGACTTGATTTGATCACTCATTATGATCATGGTGATGTGCCTCAAGATTGGATTTCTTCTAGTGTTGCTACTAGGCTTACGCTTCGATGAACACCATAGTACGGTACAGTATTCCTACTCTGTACATCAGCATACTACTGTTGTATTGAAACACACTCGTTTTCTTAAAACCAGGATCCCATATTATGCAAATTCCACATCAACTTTTCAGGATGACATTTTAAGAGCTGGTGATGTCAATCCTAACCCAGGACCTGCTAAAAATGTTTCTCTCCAAGAACATATAATCCACAGACCCAAAGCTGATACCTATGATCATGATAGGTTATTGGATATTGACCGCTCTTGTACCAAGACCCTCCTTCCCCATGATGTTTGGAAGCACATTGTCAGTCTTGGAATCAACAGACAGTCGTGCCGACCAACTCACAGAGGTGTACGAGGAGGCAAGCGTAAACGGATACGTAGATACAGATTTCATCCTTCTGCATACCCCTTGATTGAAATCAACCCTTATTCCTGTCTTAATGTCAAGTAGACTCCCACAGAGATGCTGTCCTCCTTGTGACCGAGATGAGCCGAGCAAATTTTTGTGAATTTCCTTCCTCTGAACGTTTTCTTAGCGTATATTCATGGAACACACAATGCATTAAAAACAAAACCACATATGTTTTGTGACTTAGTTCTTGAGCAATGTATTGACATCCTTCTTTTGCAAGAAACTTGGTTAAGTACTGAAGATGATGTTGTTATAAATGAGTTAAGCCCCCCTGGTTATGCATTCTTAAATTTCCCTCGTGGAAATGGACAAGGGGTGGTGGTATAGGCGTCTTATATCGATCTTGTCTAAATCTTGTGATTGTGCCACTCAATTTAACGGTAAGGTCCTTTGAGATGGCCTGTATAAGAGATTCCCATACTGGTTTAATGATTATTTGTATCTACAGACCTCCACCATCTAAGGTTAATAACCTACGTCTCAGTGAATTTCTATGCGATTTTGATTCTCTCTTAGATGAAGTCTCAATCAGTGCAACCAAACTTATTATATTTGGTGATATAAATATCCATGTAAACAGCCAGATAAAGTTCGGATGTTTAATCAATTTGCTTATATTATTGATACATAGGGTGTTTCATCATGCAACATGTTGACAAACCCACTCATGTCCTCGTAATATATTAGACCATAATAATATCTAGGAGAAATTAGGATTTGATGTTTAACTGTTATGCAAGTGCCTGCCCATTGTTCCGAATCACTCAATTGTATGTGTAAACTTTACTATATTAAACCAAATGCACCTAAAGTATCTCGTACACACGCAGTTTTCGTGTTTTGACAATTGATCTTTTTCCATTGAACTTGTCAGGGGGTTGTCTAACCTGTCCTGCTATTGATGATGGTAAATGACCGGGTCTCAAATACACAGACTATGTACTAAACTCTTGATGTGTACGCTTCCTTTTTCCACCTAAACCATGTCTGCCCGTAGTAGATTACCCTGATATAATAACGAAATAAGCGTCTTCGTAGGAGATTAGAGCGCAAGTGGCGCAAGTCAGGTTGTGTGCATGATCATTCCACTTATTTAAAGGCTGATTCAGAGATTTTGAAATTTAACCTTTTCGTGTATTAATTACAAATAGTCAACTAGAACTAACGATAGTTACGTAAAATGCTCAATTCCCAAGTTTGAGGTGAATCGGATTTTTCGTTTTGATGCAGTAAACATTTATGTGTAGTGTAACAGTGCCATAGGATACTGTGTATAACAAAAATTCCGGATCCGGAATTTTAAAACAAAATCGTGATTTTCTATATGAAGGACTTCGATTTGAGCTTAGCCATTTCACACAGTGATTAGTACATGGACAAGCATTATGTACATGCAAAAAACACAATTTGTGTGAAAATTGAGGGCGCCCTCCTCGGGAAATCTCTGAGTCAGCCTTTAAATCAGGTTCACCATGTAAATGATCTTATACTTAATGCGAAAACTAATTTCTTCAAATCCAGGATAGTTTCGGCTACCAGCAAGGATCTCTTCCGTACAGTGAAGAGTTTACTAAATAGGGCTGGTAATTCTTTACCTGTCCATGAATCTGCTAATGACCTTGCCAATAAGTTTTCTATTTTCTTTAAGTCAAAAGTTGACGGTAATTTGTTGGCAGAATTGCTGCCAGGATTTTCCTGTACAGTGTTGGAACTTATATGACGTGGACGCCCTTGCTTAAGGTAATGGTTACACACCAAACTCACTTATACACAGTAGTCTATGGGAAATGGCAACTTTGAGCATGTTTCTTTCACATTTAATAAAAATCTCTCACAGAGGAAATTAAATACAACAACATCACCCCAAAGTACAAGCCGAAATAACCAAATTTTGAACATATGATGACCAGAAAAATTTTTTAGTTACGAATCACCAAACTTGCCCGATGTCAGACCGGCCACCCAAGATTCCCTATAGTCGCCAAAGCTAGTAATTTGCAAATCGATGTGAAATTGATGACCGCGGAGTAAATTTCCTCAAATTCACTGTCCAAATGCCGCTTAGTTTGAGGAAACATACCAGTCTACCATGTCAATCATGAAATTTCATCACTTTCTTAATATAACTAGTGCATTTTCAGACATTTTAAAGCACTTTTTCCAGATGCCATGCAAGAAAGTAGTCCACCTAAGATTTTTGATCCTTACGGCAGCCAGTTAGTGGTGTATAACCTATAAAACTGACAACATACAAGAGGAATCATTTCCATAACATCTGTGCATTTACCTCAGGATGACCTTGAATCTTTATGGCCCTATACCTGTGTAACTATTGGCCAGAACTTAGGCAAACCATACCTTATTTTAAACCTCTCAACAAGACGGATATATTTGTGTATATTTCAACGTAATTTTACTTGATTTTCAATTTACGCCTGTACTAACGTCTTTCTCTTGCAGAAGCAAGGGTATGAAAATTTGGACCCCGTCACTATAATACAGAAATTAATTTTGCGCACATGGTAGATTAAAAAATTATAGGGCACCGTAAAGCAATAATGCCATCTGCAGCCCAGACAGCACATACACATTTGCCCAGCAATGGTTCTCCATCGGTAATCTTGGCATGGGCCTTTATTGGTCCGTTATTGGTTGCCCAACGGCAATCTTGGTTTTCCGTCGGTAATCTTGACATCGGCAACACGTGCACGCTATTGCATATTGGGCCATTAAAGGTTTTCCATTTACAGCTATGACATTGGCTTAATAATGCAGCCAATATACCGTGTGTCCCAAAAAAACGCAACACTTGGCAGGTGCCATAAGTTTTGAACAAAAGCATTTGACTACTCATTCTTTGATGTAAGGTAAGACGGGACTGTTAGCTAATATTCCTGAAAAGTTCATAAAGATAGATTCAATAGTTTTTAAGATATCACCCCAACAGTCAAGTAACCCGCAGAACCCATTTTACAAAAATGAGGAGCTGGTTAACAACAAGACTGGCAATAAAGAAGAGAATGGCAAATACAATATTGATTGCAATCAACATTTGCTTGCCCAAATTTCTTGCAGAACGACTTCTACTGGGTCAAATGACCGCATTTACATAATTATTATTATTTAACTGATAATAATAAAACATTAATTTATTGGTGATAAAATATGTTTCAAGAAGATATAAAACTATGATTACACAGATTAAGTCATAGACAAACTCCACATCACATAAATGACAAATGCGTTTGGCTGCAACTTGCTTGTTACTGAAAATAATGTTACATTCTTAACTTATGAAAGTAAAACCTATGTTATCAAAACACAAAACTCAACGACAATATCAGTATATTCATTCTCTCATTAAATGTTGGGTTAAGATAACTCTTTGTGTGCCGTCACAAAATGATGATGAATGATTAGCTCTATGCAGTCTTATTTAGACAATACGAAAAGTTTTGTTGACCATACATTCCTAATTCGATCTTTTAGGTGTGTTACAATGCATGTTTTTTAGCTGTTATTACCAATGGAAACATTCATTTGTTAATATTTGTTGCAGCACCTGTCTTTTAAAAAAAGGGGAAAATGGTGGACGTGTGGTTGGACTTACAGATTCATATTGGTGGTTCAGGGCGCAAAACATACAGTGCCGTATTTGTAGTTAAGAGCGCCTCAATTTGGTTAAATGGGTCCGGCAGGTTACTTGATTTCTGGGGTCATATCTTTAAAAATATTGACTCTACCTTTATGAACTTTTCAGGATATTAGCTAACAGTCCCATCTCACCTTACAACAAAGGACAAGTAGTCACGTGCTTTTGTTCAAAACTTATGGCGCCTGCCACCAAGTGTTGCGTTTTTTTGGGACACACGGTAGAGCCCATTATTGGGATAACATTGGCCAATTATTGACTTAACCCTAAAAGAGCCGGGCTTTTTGGACCCAGTATTTAGGAAACGGATTGATGAACTATCATATTAGACTGGTTCCATTTTTCAAAAAGCAACTAGTCGAAGGCATTTTTGAGTAAAAGCAATTGAAACAGTGTTTCTATACGGAAATTTTATGCTGATTCCAAATCTTCCGGTCCCCAAAGCTACTTTTTAGGGGAAAAGTGGCTTATTTGCATAAATTCAAAATGGCCGCCATTTTAACATTTTTTGTACATAACTCAAGATTTAAGGCTTGTAAAGACTTCATTCTTGTGTCTATACATATGTTTTCAGGCTCAGAGAACACAACTAGACCATCAATTAAGGTATTATGCCATATATTGGCAATTAATTTGCAAACATTTAAAACGGCGGCCATTTTGAATTTTTATGCAAATTAACTGTCAACATGACCTAATTCTAGAAGATCATACACCATGAGTTGGGAGCAAAGTGTGTTACATGCTTGAAACTACCAAATATTACACGTTTTCACACTTAAATGAGAGTAAGTCATCATTTTTTTTGAGATAGCTATAAAACTATATATTGTTGTAAAGCGAGGGTAAGACGAGGGTTAAGATAGTATTAGATGGAGAAAAAGTAAAAAGAGTAGCTAAAACCAAATTTCTTGGGGTCATAGTTGATGAACATCTCTCTTGGAAGTACCACATTGATGGCATATCAAAGACCTTAAATATTTAGTTCCAGAACGTATTTTATACTAGTTGTACTGCACATTAATTTTACCATATGTAAATTATGGTATCTTGGTATGGGGTAACACTTGCAAAAGTTATGTAGACAAAATACACAGACTTCAGAAGTGGACACTAAGAATTATATCAAAAAGTCACTACCGTAGTCACTCTGCACCTTTGTTTTCTCGGTATTATGGTATACTCAATGTGTACGACACTTATAAGCTTGAATTGGGATTTATTTATGTACAGGCATTTTACCAAGCAATTGCCTCACACTTTTGATGAATACTTCAAAACGCAAGGTGATTTTCATGACTACAACACTAAAAACTAGGATGATTACAGTCTTATTAAAACTAAAAAAGCGTATTCTGATCAAACAATTCGTGTTCAGGTCCCCGCCTATGGATTACGCTCAGTAGAAACTTTAAAACTTCTAAATCAGTTAGAAATTTAGATCTGGTTACAAATCGCATCTGATCGCTTCAAAATGATTACATTTTGCTTGGAGTATATGTTTGTTTTACTTTGTTCTTTATTTCGTGTATAAGGTCTTTTCTTTGTATTTTTTTGTTAAAGTTACTGGAGCATAATTTCGTGCCAAAATCCCATAGTCATCAGCTTGTCACACCAATACCGCGCCCTCTATTATATCAACCAACTTGTCCACAGAAGGGAAATTTACGGCGGTCCGGAAAGTGTGTAGTCTGTGTCACAGACTGCGAAAGATATTATCTAAATTTGTACTGCGCGAGAGATTAACGTTACCAGTCCGTCATAGAGAATGTGTGTAAATGAAACTAAATCTCAAATATCTCCCGAAAACGGAGGGGTTCTATGGAAGTTTTGGCATCAGAGGGTCAGTTACTATATGTTGTTTTAAATATGTATCGTAATTGGGTCTGAACCTATAGAACCTTGCGAGAAAATTGAACGTTTTTGTCGGGTACTTCGGTACTCGCAAACACGGAAAAGTTAACACGCAATATCTACGGGACAATCCATTTTTCCCACAATGCCTTTCGGTATTATTCCAGTCTTGAGAATTTTCAAACACTGGTTTCAATTTTAGAAACAGGACTTACGTACTTACCGGACCGCCGCAAGGGAAATTGAAGTTACTGCTGTCCAATTCCGCCTGAGAGCGCTTGTTACGATCGGACGGAATAGTATGGTCGTGCCTGCCAAGAAACCCAAAATTTAGACATCGCCATTGGTTTAACACGTAAAAGCGAAATCCTGAACGAATAATTTTATAACCGTTGGAGCTGGAGAATTAACTCCACTGTAAGGGTTATTTCTAAAAAGCTCTTATTTCTATAAATATCCATATACAGGGTATCCCAATAGTGCAAGCAGATATACTTAAATTTCTCAAAAACTACTTGAGTATTTCATCTTCGCAGGGCATATTAATTGTACTCTACACGGGACCCTACAAACAGTTCATGCAATCCAGAAGAGATTATTATCTGTTTTCACCCAATGGGATTTACAAAGTTAAATATTTTCAATGGTATTGGTTGAGGCTTACAGGTATAACGTGTAAGGAGTTAGCAGAGAACTCGTCATTGACCGAGATCGTAGCGAACGGGCAGGAAGCAGATTAAGGAATTCAACGATAACCTACCGATTGCACTCCAGAAGGAATACAGACACACGAATGAAAGAGATGGCTTCAAAATAGTCGCTAAATTAAATTTTCGCGTTCGTTAAAGTTTACTTATAATACTAATAAAGGAAATTGGAGTGGTTGTGTGGACCGGAAATGAGATGACGTCAATTGAAGGCACTGCAATCTTTGTCAAAAGTAGTTGGCACACCTTGTGGAAATCAGCTCTTTTACATTGACATAATTCGGCCATTTTTGAAGGTACGAAATTGAACTTTTTTTTGGAATCAAGCTTTAAGCCTTTGCTAATCTCTAAAACCTCCCCCTTCCCCACCGATCAATGTTGAGTACTGTTAGGCGCACTGTAACACAATTTCAGATTTCAACTTTGTTCCGGGGGAGAGGGGGATGATTTTACTGTACGGTAAGAAAAGTGTGTCATCACTTTTGTCCAAGATTGTGGTCTTCAAATATATTCGGGAAACGATATCGCATGTATAATTCATAATTCATGAAACTAAAATTACTTTTGATTTTAATACATATATATCCAAACTCTGGAAATGTACCTTCTGCACCAGTCGTGGTATTATTTGGCTTTTGTTTGTGTTGCCTCACTCATTGTTTCACATTTTCGTGGTATTATTTGTGTTGCCTCAGTACTGTAACACCTTTACTGACAACATCTGAGTATATCATACTGAACTTTTGATGAAGTTTTTTTTACTGAAGTTTCTTTCTAATCACCAGTCGGAACATCGGGCATATTTTTCTCTGCAAAGCAATTTTTTCTTGATTTTTCTTGATCACCAAACCGTGCCATTAGACTGAGTATTGTTTTGTATTTGTGTTGTTTTTTGTTTTGTCGGTTTGTTTTGTTGGTTGGTTTGATCCTTGAAATCGGTTTTAGCGATTTTTAAGAGAAACATAAACTAATTGTTAACTGTGAATCTTGCTAGTCTGAGCAGTATAACATACTGTCATATAGGTTCAGGTATTTATTTAGATGGTCATCTGATATATTTGGCCTTTGTCAATGTATTTCCAACACAATCCTGGTCATTTTTTGTATAATTACTATTTAGTTTACTTAAAGCCGCTATCAGCGATTTCTTCACAATGTGAACAGATCGCGCCTCCTATTTTCATCAAAGTCCATTTTATTGCTCTGTTGTATTTGAAATTGTTGTAGTAAAGACCCCTGTAAGTGGCTAAGCATAACACGCCGTAATTGACAAGATATTATGCTTTATTTACTAATAAAAGTCGGGATCCGACTTTTTTAAGGCCCAGAAACCGTCGTAAATGGCATCTTCAAGACCGCTTTAAAATGCCTAAGTGTCTGTTTTTCACAAAGAAAAGTAATGTAGTGTGTTGAATGACCTAACGCTAGCAAATTAGAGACAAAATGAGCATTTTAAATTTTGGAAAAAATGACTGATAGTGGCTTTAATAGATGTATTTCAATATTTTGGTTATGAATATGAAAGTCGAATTCAATGACAACAAATTCACGTCATCGAAAGTGACCTTGCTCTGTCGTTGAACTTTTTCAGCACTCATATAGTCTATAGCATGTTCAAAAATTACTTAAAGGCGACTCAGAGACATTGTAAATATATTTGTGTTAATTAGAATAAATAGTCAACCAGAACTAAAGATAGTCACCTAAAATGCCCAATTCCAAAGTCTGAGATGAATCGGATTTGTCGTTTCCATGCAGTAAACGTAAGTGTAGCATTAAGTGCAATAAATACTGTGTCTAACAAAAATTCCGGATCGGAATTTTATAACAAAGTTGTGATTTTATATAGGAAAGGACTTCGATTTGAGCTTCGCTATTCACACAGTGATTAGTATATGGAAAGCATTATGCAAAAAAACACAATTTGTGGTAAAAGGTAGGCGCCCTCCGCGGGAAATCTCTGAGTCAGCCTTTAATTTAAAAAAAAAAAATCAGCGTTTTTAAAGGGATGAGGTGGCATTTTTGAGACACCTTTCAAACACTGAGAAACAGCTTTCAGTATTCTAAGGGGACATGAGGAGATTTTCTGAGGATACAGATTCTCTGATTTGCACTTGCTTGATTGTTGAACACTTACCGGAGAACGTTTGGAAGATTTTATTGGACAAACAAATCTCAAAGGAAACCAAAAACCAAATTTTAAGCTTTGCTACCATCCTAGTCTACCATAAAAACATGGATGTCATTGTGCGCCACAAGAAAAAACTACATGATCTTCAAGTTTGATAAAAAACGGCATTTCGACTTCTGCACTTCAGGTGTATTTTATAGATTTGCTAGGCATTTTATAATGCCTAAATCCAGTTTCGAAAACAATGGGGGATTTCAAAAACATTTTAATAGCAGACATTTTTAAATGCACTATCAGTGAGCTCCCAAAGAGTCAAAATATTTGAAACTTGCCTGAATACTTTTACAGAATACAAATTACAAAAAGGAAGAAAACAGCATTGTTCAAAGATATGAATGTCCATTCAATTATGTATTGCAGTAAGATTTTGTCCTAATTTAGTGGCTTTGAGTCTCATCACTTGCATGGTATGGTAGGATATCTATTTTGTTACAGATATGTAAAATCAGATTTTTGATGATTTTTTTTCGATTTTCTAATTTAGCAAATCATCGATAGTGCCTTTAAATGCTTAAAGTATACCATTTAAAAGATGGGTTTGAAAAACAAAGATCGAGAGGAACTTGGAAGCTGCGGTTCGTGATTCCCTGATCCAGAACATGCAGTTGGCAAGTAGGTACCATTTTCCAGATTTTTCCCCTGGAATTATTATTTTTTTTTATTTGAATTTGTGCATTTCATTTTTTATTTTGTTTTGTCTTTAAATTTGGAATTATTTTATTTTTTCCTGGATTTGAATTTTTTCCTGGACAGGTGCAAAGTATAAAGTCTGATTTTTTATTTTGATTTTTTTCTGGAATGTTTTTAATATGATTTTTATTTGATATTTTTTTAGTTATTTTTGTTTATTTTGTATTTTGAATTATTATTATTTTGTTCCCTGGATTTTTTTTCTGAAAATGTAGGTGTCTGGGCTATAGCTATATCTAGAACACGCAGTTGCTAGAGCTTCAATATCGCCTGATATATGATTACGAACGGACGGAATAACATTGACGGAAAGCCAAACACAAGGTAATAAAACTTGAATCCTTGAACAAGTTGAGCCTAATTAATCACGTCTGTTTAGCTTTCCTTCAATAATTCATTTGAAAAATCCGTTGATGAGAAGCGATGCACTGTACGGAAACGTCGTGCCCCGGATGCGAAGTAGATTTCGCAGATGATGATTCATCATGCTTGCATGACGTCACGCCGCCGGGTCTTCAATAGCGTAATTTCCAGGGGGGTAGGACACGATCTGCTCGATTTGGGGATTTTCCAAACGATAATTTGGGGAACTGCTACGTGCATTTACTATGGCAGTCTCGTCCCAGTGACATTAACAAAATCATGTCTTAAACCTTTGTTCAAAAGATCTTAGTAATATCATGATACATTAAGAAAACATTATTGGCTTCAAAATCCATCGGAGTTAGTGGATTAACCCCAATGCAAAATAGTTGTAATTTCCAAATAACGGTCATTTAGATTTAAATATTCGTGACCAGGCCTAGTTTTTAGTCAAGTCTGTGTGTAAACGTTCGATATGCGTAAGCGCCCTCCTACCGTTAAGTCTTTGAAACAGACTAGCACCCGGAAGTTGATGCTGTTTTGAATTGCCTGTTGCTGTTAGGTTGGCATGTCCTACCCCCCCTGGTAATTTCTACGGAGCTGGGATAATGGTCAAATGAGAATGTATGCGTTGATTTTCACAATCTTGTCATGCATATTGTGCATTCATTCCGGTATGTATAATATAGCTTCTGATAATGACTTTGTAGATATTCACGTACAGTAAGCCAACTAATGCATGATGTGATGTGTTGATGAAGGGGGTTGATGATGTATAGAATTATTCTTAGCAGAACGAAATTATTCTGCTGCATGGTGAAGGAAATGGTGCACACAATTGAACATGTCAGCCTAGGGTGGGAAGGGTGGATGCACGATATGTACACAATCTGAATATTTTCGCTTTTCTAAAAAAAAAAAACAGCTGCACATCTAGTGCTCGCGCGCGTCCTCACATACACACACGAACACTTGCTTAGGGAAAGATTATTTCCTACTACTCATATAAACACAATAATAATTTTAACTACTTAGTTCTCCAGGTAGACAAGGATGAATATTTATTAATCTTTTCCTGGAGATAGCCATCGCACACAAGTGTTGAAAAAAACCCATGTGCACTTGGCCGGATTCGAACCGGCGACCTCCTATTACTAGCACGGCGCTCTAACCAACTAAGCTATCAAGTCTGGGTCGGTACAGGAGCGATAGATATCATCTATTGGTGTTAGGTCATATAAACATAATTGTTGACCATATAAACATAATTGTTGAACACAGCAGCTATTTAAGACACTATCAGTGATTTGAAAAAAATATTTGCAATTTGCAGGAAAGAACAGGAAGGAATAGCTTCAAAGTAAGTGAAGGATAAGTCTGTAGAATTCTCATAAGTTACCTTTTCCAGCTGTAGAATTAACAGAAAGGGAAGGAAAACGCAGTGTTCCAAGATACGATTCTCCATTCAATTACGTGTTGTCGTAAGTGTCAGTTCGGACACTAATGACTAAATCTACGATCCTGTCTTATTAGTTGTTTCTGGTCTTATTCATTTGCAGGGTTGTTAGGATACTGATGTACTGTTACATACATGCAAAAATCTGATTTTGATGATTTTTTCGATTTGCGGATTTAGCAAATCACTGATAGTGTCTTTAAGGGTAATATGCCTGTTTTAATTTTTTGGTAAATGTGATTTCAGATATAAAAGGTCAAGCATCTATAGTTCACGTTTACTTAAAAATTACATATACATCAAACAAGCATAAAAAGTTGCCAATGAACAGCTTTAAAATTAAGCTAATCCTCTGCTCACATTAATATTTACGGAAAAAACCGGATCAATGAAGCCATATAAATGTAGCTATAGCTCCATTAGAAGGGCGACTCCTCCCTCTCTGTATCGCGAACGAAAGTTGGACAAAAATAACATCAATGTCACGTCGTTTAGTACCCTCAATAAATCTTGGTATGGGTATTTGCAACATCTGATGATAACCAACTGCAAGTACACTAGGGATCCTAAGCTCCTACATAAACTGGTAGGCGAATAAGATGAAGGGAGGGTGGAGGCATTACTGCGAGCTCTGCGTGAAATCAGTGATCATCGATGCGCCGACGGACGTGGCGCTGTGTAATGTCGATAGCTATCGTCATCCCGGTCAATAAGTCATACTACATGAATAAGGAGTCGATAGGTAGCTCATCGAAATGACCCTGGGGGCGCTATTGCTATCGAAGGCGTCTATGGACTAGGGGGGGGCTGCGTGACTAATTGTGGATAGACTGGTTTACGTTCACTGGCACAAAAACACGTGAAATTACAGTACGATGGTATTTGCATTGTATGTCGGGAACGCATAACAATGTATGTATGGTTGACCAGTTCCTTGAGCGTTTAAAGTCTCCTTTATAAATATATGACCCGATCCGTGGTTACATAAACCATGTCATTACTTTACTTACAAAGAGTTATCTACTATTGAAAAGAAATTCCAAACCTGACTTTTCCCCATATTGACATAAATTGAAGAGGACAAAGAATTGCCTGCGCTATTAATGTAACTAGCGGGGGCCCGCGGTTCGCGTGGGCTCAAGAAAGAGGGAAAAGGAGCGCTCACTGAAACAGGACTGGTCACTGAAAACGAAGCGTCACTGATGAAGCGATGTGGCTACACCACTGCAAACCACACCAGGCTATGATTAACGAAAATTTGGCATATTGGTCGCATATTCCAAAGAGGTTCTATATTACGATAGGAGAGGCAAAACGTTACGTAATCTTAAATACACCGTTCTCGCTTGTTTGCCGACCACAAAGAAAACATAAGAGTACCAACAATAGAAAGCAATGGTGCCTCCGCTTCTTCCACATACTGTGGGTGCCGCTTTGCATAATCTAATCGGTAGTAATACAAATAATGTATGTGATTAGAGGTGGCCAGGTAATAATAGTGTACCTGGATCATTGTGCTAGATACTCTTTTTTTTATAATTGCAATGCGCGCTTAGGTGAAAAGATGTATTCATTGAGGCGGTTTATTTAAATCAAGACGACTGATGTGGCATTTATTCGTTGTGTGGCCATGGTAGGACAAAAAAAATTAACACCATAGCACCCAAACACCACAACTGATATTTGCGGAATGTTAGTAATCGAATTGACCTTATTGTGTGTATACAAAGCACCCAAACTAATAAGTTTCGTGCAATATTCAAAATGTTCAGGCGTCCCAGCACGGACGATGAGTTTTGAATGAGTTTCACCCCCTTGGCATATTCTAACTAGATTCCCCTCTAGTATGTGGGTCATGTTTGGCTATTGTGTATTGCCTGCCAATGATGACGACATGATTGGTCCTTCTTGAAAACACTGTTTTTTTTGACACCTTATGAAGTACATCCTGGAGAATTTCTGACAAAATCAACCGATGACCAATCTCACATATTTGTGTTTTGTCAAAAAAACTTAAGCCATGTAGCCCCCCCCCCTTCCGATATCCGATAAATTTAAATTGGTGGTCAGGAGGTATATTATTTTGACAGTGGCTAATTTTAGACTAGGGACAAGGGAATTGATTGACACGAGGGGCATCAAATACACCATATTGCTCGTAATAACTAATATAATGGGGGGGGGGCTCCCATCTTGGAGGGGTTGCAAGGATGTTAAGGCCCCAATTTTCGCACCGCGCTGTCACCAAAGACACCATAATATTTGAAAAATGTCACCCCCTAAAGACCCAATTTGTGGTTGGGGGGGGGGTATGAACATTTACACCCAAATAACCCCTTATTTTTTGGTAAAAAGTTTTGCAAATTGTCTTAAAGACCACATTTTTTTGCAAAAATTATGCAAAATTTGTCACCGAAAAACAACAACAATATTGGGGAATTGGGTGTCCCGCTAACCCAAAATAACCATATTGTTCGCGTCCCTCTGTACCGAAATGCACTCCTGGGTTGGAAGCGCCAACCTACACCCATATCCATTATATGTTGGCCCCCCCCCCAGGCCCCGGGTATACGGTACGTCGCGTAATTTTCCCTAGTAATGGTGTTATACACAATACTACTGAACGATTCACCAAGATACACGTTTACACTCGTGTAACAACGATTCAGAACTTGGGCACACAGTCGGTTGCTTGAAATCGGCAGCGCCCATACGCTAAAAACACTTGAAAAGCCTGACTAAAATGATGCAAAAAACAAAATCTAAATGCCATTAAACCTAGGGGGTCACTCAAAACAAAACTGTCATCTCTATAGAACGTAATTCTACATCAAATAGTGGACAAATATTTCGTTGGACACCCTCCAGAATGTTGTTATAAAAAAATGGTTTTTTTAAAGGTACATCAATTTTCGCACGTTTGCATGGCGATTGATCAACTCGTGAGGATTATGGTAGTCTTACAAGTCGAAAGGAATCAACAGAACCGAATGGTAATTAGTTCAGCTAGAGAGGTTCACGCAGAGGCGGGTGGTATCTTTGGACATTTGTACACAGTCTCACCCGCCTGGTTAAATGCACCTTAGCCTCTACACATGGATAACAGGGTTCTGAGTCGCCGATTGAAACATCAGGAAGTTGTTTTTTGATCTATACAACATGGCGGGGGGGGAAACAAGCATACACCTTGTCAAAACACAATAGAAAGTCTTGTGTGGAATATGTGCACCAGCAGGGATATTACATTGTTGCTGCCATATGTATCAGGTCAAAAAGCAACTTACTGATGGTTCATCGGCGGACCATCAAATGGCGCAGCCCGGCTATCATTGTGTAGTGGTTACATGATAAGATTATTAATTTGTTTGATATGATTTGTAAGTGCACCTGTCGAAATGTCTGCTCGATGACGTTTCACAGTGAATAATCCTGGCTCATTCGGGGCCTGTGAGTAGAAGTTTCTCCATTCTTGAGTACTTGAATGAGAACAAGAAATGTGATATCTTGGTGTTTCCCGAGTTTGATAAAGGCAGTCTTGCGAGAATGGTGGACGCGGCAGACTTCAGGGAAAAAGGAAGTGGGAGCGTTGATAGGCTCTAGTTAAAAACATCGGAAAAAAATATGATAGTGTCCTCACTCTATTGCTAAACGGGATAGATTTTCTCCTTCTAAGAGATCAAGATATTTATGGACAAATTCGTTATCAACTGTTAATCGGCGGCTGTTTGAACAACCTGAAGTCCTACAAACCACTCATCTAGATTCTTCTAAACCCGCAAACATGTTCAACGTCGCTTGGCATGAGTGTAAGGGAAATTTTAACAGTGATTGGGATGACGTCTTGTTTACTGATGGAAGTCGATTTTGCTTGGACTTCAATGATGGTTGCCTTCGTAGAGGTTCCTTGACATCTGCAGTAAGGAACATGACAGATATGGTGGAGAATCTTTGATGGTTTGCGAGAGTATTACATGGAAAGGACGCTCAAGGCTCACAACAATAACTGGTACACTAATTGCGAAACCCTAGCTTGAAGATTTTAAACCCTCCTCTAATTCTTTCACCAATGAAGGGAAATTGAAGATCTTTCTGCAGAAAGGCAACGTCAGACCACACAGAGCAAGAATTGACAACCACATCGTTTGTCTCGCATGGCCAGTCAGATCACCGTATCTTTCACCCATTGAACATCTTTGGGATGAACTTGGGCGACGCGTGCATGATACACACGTAAGAGGCAAGATGGAAGACTTCCAAAGACTGGGTGAAAATTCCCCAAACTGTAATCCATATAGCCCATAAGCTGCCAGCATCAGATTTTCCGTTCGTTGCACCCAACTAGTGATTAATTTTTCCCATATATCACCTTGAAGGGGATGTCCCCTGACCAGGATTAGGTATGTTTCCGCCCCGAAAAGCTGCACGTTAGCGTGTCCTGACCATTTCAAAATGGCCGCCATTGTTTTATGTAAAACTGCCATTATAATTTTATTAGAGATTAGAAATTTTATCCACGACTACACGAAACCAAGTTTTTAACTGCCTGAAGAGGGCTTAAACATCTAGGCGTCCAAGATGGCCGCCGCAAGGAGGCATATTTTGTTAAATTAACTTAAAATGGCAAATTGTTAAAATAAGAACCTGGGTGATATTTTGGGAGCTCCAAAAGAATTTATGGCATTTATATTTTACGTACAGGCTTGTTTTTAAAGATGGCGGGGATTATATTCGCTCTAGGGTATGTAAATCAGGAAGAAAAGCAGCCCTACCCATCTTTTCGACGTTAAAAACAACACTTTCTAATAATGACCCTAAATCATTTCTAAGATGTAAAAAATATTAAAGTGGGTATTGACTTGTCCTAGAGAGTGCTGTTACTATAGCTGGTTACTACTTGGGCCATATAACATAGTTTAACTGACTCTATAATAGTTCATAGGAAGACAACAGCTCATATCAACCTGATACAATAAAATATAATAAATGGGTCTGGACTGTATTTAAGGACACTCAGTGACGTCATAGGTGTTTCCCAGTAAAAATAAAAAATGCTTACTAGTGAAGAAGTGAAAAAATTGTCTCTATGTAGAAGGAAAATTTAAATATGGTGACCTAAGTTTCTTTCGAGCACATCAAGTGCTATCTTTGTTTCTGACTTGTACCACAGGCTCCTTCTCTCTCTCTACTGCCTAGATCAGCTTCCTTCCCAGCGTCAACTAGTGTTGAGTGGTATGCAATTATCCAGAAGTACGAGAGAACATTGCGGAAAATTGTTACCAATAGTTTTCGTTATGGTTCTTATTATGTCGAAAAAGATGTGCAGGAGTGTTTTTCTTCTTGATTTGTGTCCTCTCGAGCGGGTATAACCGCCGCCATCATGAGTTATGATTATGTCCGCAATACACAAATGTCATTAAATCTCTTTTTGATGCTCTCAAAATATTACTCGCATTATTACCCCATCTATTTTGCAATTTTAGTACATTTAACAAACCATGCCTCCTACCAGCGGCCATCTTGGACACTTGAATGTTTAAGCCCACTTCAGGAAGGTAGAACTTTATTTTCTTTAGTCCTGGATAAAATTCCTCTCTATAATGAAAATACAATAGCAGTTTTTCATAAAACGATGGTGGCCATTTGGAATTAGACAGTACGCGCTAATGTGCAACTTTTTCGGGACGGAAACATACCTAATCCTAGTCAGGGGGACATCTTGCAGTTACTGTCCATTTTCCCTATTAACTGTGCACACAGTGCATTCAATAGGCCTATGACCTGTCACGCGTACTCTGTGCTTAACGCATAGGACATGAGAAAACTCACGTCGTTGCGAGGAAAGTGCTCAAGGGATTTTCTTCGTAGAAGCTCTAATTGTAGAATATATTATCATCAATAACATATGTGAATTTATTATGATAGAACATTCAGAAAAATCCGAAAATGGTTAATTTATAAAGAGTGGTATTTTGGTAGGGTATAATGCTAACTCTATGGTAAAAATCACCAGTGATTGCTGTGCAGATTCAAGAGAGCGCCATGGACAAACGGTTAGACCTATACTCTTCGTAGAAGCTGACAACCAAGATAATCTTATTTTCTATAAGGTGGTGTAATTTGGTTGACATACGGTACAAAAAAATATCCGAAACGACCATTTCTAACAAGGCTTCCAACATGTGTAAAAACAGGCCTACTCGCCAATGTTCATGCACACAGTGTGTGGGTAATCACTCATCCATAGCATGTAATTGGTCAGTGATTGGATGGTGACCTGTGAAGTGGGAATCATTTACATACGATCAAACTTATGAATGGATTCATGTCACAATGATTCGGTTGGGTGGGCAAAAGGTCGAGACCCGTTTACAGTGGACACTAACTGCACTATGACAACCCCTTCAAGGTGATATATTGGAAAATTAATCACCAGGTGGGTGCAACAAACTCGAATTTTAAGGCCCGTACAGAAACTTGCTCATGGACTAATAAGCTTCTGCTCATCGTGAAAGCATCAAGAGACATGGTAGACATACAAGATGTTACGGTAAGCCTATACTTCATCTTCAGGTATGTGTGTGCGTCTGTGTTGTGTGGGGGTGGGGTGGGTATGTACACGATACACATGGTAGACATACAAGATGTTACGGTAAGCCTATACTTCATCTTCAGGTATGTGTGTGCGTCTGTGTTGTGTGGGGGTGGGGTGGGTATGTACACGATACACATGGTAGACATACATACAAGGTGTTACGGTAAGCCTATACTTCATCTTCAGGTATGTGTGTGCGTGTGTGTTGCGTGGGGGCGGGGTGGGTGTATATATGTACACGATACTATACTTAGACAAATCTACCAAAACCTCGCCAGTTAGTTTTTTTTTTTTTTTTTTTTATTGGTCAGTGATTGGATGGTGACCTGTGAAGTGGGAATCATTTACATACGATCAAACTTATGAATGGATTCATGTCACAATGATTCGGTTGGGTGGGCAAAAGGTCGAGACCCGTTTACAGTGGACACTAACTGCACTATGACAACCCCTTCAAGGTGATATATTGGAAAATTAATCACCAGGTGGGTGCAACAAACTCGAATTTTAAGGCCCGTACAGAAACTTGCTCATGGACTAATAAGCTTCTGCTCATCGTGAAAGCATCAAGAGACATGGTAGACATACAAGATGTTACGGTAAGCCTATACTTCATCTTCAGGTATGTGTGTGCGTGTGTGTTGCGTGGGGGCGGGGTGGGTGTATATATGTACACGATACTATACTTAGACAAATCTACCAAAACCTCGCCAGTTAGCAAGCAATTATAAAAATGGCTGGGAAATTCTATGTTCATTCCATTCCGAAAGGGGCAATTGAAAGCATCGGGAACACTGAAAACCTCTAAACTAGTCATAAACTAGTCCAGATGGTGTCCTAATTGACTAGTTCTGCTAAGCATAACTCCACATTATGTCTTTAACATGTTGTCATTAACTGATGTGGAGTTATGCAAAACCACATGGAATACCTTTCCCCTGTTACCTACCTCAACTTTGTCGATCTCAAAAATCCCTCTAAATGTACGATATTCCTAGTCCTGATGATCATGACTAGATGTCTTTAACTTTTGTATTTTGTCGTTATCGTTGACTATCTAGTCATACGGTTATGTGCATAAGAAGATCTTTAGTGAAAGGCAAAAAATTCAAGGTGGTATTGTGCCCAAAATACAATGTCGCACTAGATATACACCCACACAATACATTGGTTGTCCACTAGCCTTAC
Organism: Ophioderma brevispina; assembly: GCA_023653785.1. Taxonomy (NCBI): domain Eukaryota; kingdom Metazoa; phylum Echinodermata; class Ophiuroidea; order Amphilepidida; family Ophiodermatidae; genus Ophioderma; species Ophioderma brevispina. The sequence continues at coordinate 20,173 of JAMKCH010008963.1, forward strand.
CTTTAAAATAGCATTTGTTTTTACAAGTTGATGCTAAGTTCTACCAGGTAAAATTTTCAAAATTTCTGGAGCTCAAATCTTCCAGTGACTTCGCAGTCCTCCATGTTGTATCGAGTAAGACAACAAATAAACTTCAATTGAATATTCAAACTGTTCGGTTCGGCAAAATACGGCGTGCGGGAGTACATGCGCTCTTCTAGCGTTTTTGCACAAAAATGTATCTCGGCATGTTTTTTGACAGTATTGTGCCAAGTCAGACCATTTTGAAATTTTCGAATATAAATTTATTGTCTAGTCTTGCCTTTCATTTAATACCTGGCTTGTAAAAAAGCGGTGCAAAATGGCTGAGATAGGACGCCCGAAAGGCGCAACCCCCAAAACCAAAAGTTGCATTTTTTGGATTTTTCCAATGGGCATTGAGATGTACTGGAGGGACAGACCACGTGTACACAATCATATTGAAAGTAGGCTTTCTCGCTCATTCGTCGGGAAAACCTCTGTGTAAAATCAATAAACACACGTATTAGTGAGTGTACACACAGTGACCAATTTGAACAATCCAAAAACGGAAAACTTTTGGTTTTGGGGTTTTGCGTCTTTCGGGCGCTCTATCTCAGCCATTTTTGTATCACGTTTTTTTACAAGCGAGAGGTGTTGAATGACAAGAGCAAAGACCTAAGCAACAAAATGGAATTTCGAAAACTTTAAATTGGTCTGACTTTGCCACAATACTGGTCGAAAAACATGACGAGATACTTTTTGTGCCAGTTGTATGTGTATTTACCCGTGGGATTTACCCACGGCGTGGCCCGTGTCACAGGACTGGAAAAATAAAAATATAAATTGGGATTGCGTGAGCGACCTAACGTTCACCCTCGTACTTTGTACACCGCCGTAGGCTGGTGTATTTGGGCCACATTCAGGTGATTTGTCCCGTTTTGATTTCACTCGCATCAAAAATTAGAATAAGCCTAATATACGCCGCCTGAATATGCGCTCGATTTCTCTCGAATTTGGCAATCAATCGATTGAAGCAAACGTCACAACGATAATCATTAATAAGATGAAGGCGAGACCAGGAGGGACTTGCAAAGTGGGTATTTCACACTGATTCTCTACACCACTGGATAGGCTGTCGCCCGCTTTTTTCGAGTGAGGAGGAAACCGGAAGTTGCCACTGCGGCCCTTTTGCTCTACCAAGAACCCGATCGTTGCACTACCAAAGGAATAGGGAAAACTGACGGAAAAGGGGACAGAAGTAGGCGATTAATCGCGCGTATGTATGCCCGGTTTGTCAAATTGTTTGATTTTCGAGTAGGGGCGGGTATGTTCGAACAAAAGAAGATTCAAATGTTTTAAAAACGTCTGGTAAAATGACATATTCAGTGTCAGCTCACAGACACAATAATTCATGCAGGAACCATGTACACGGAGCTAGTGCTTGAAATACTATATTCACAGATATATAATCGATATATTAAATTCTCCTCAAGATTATTTTCCGCTTACCATTTCCCCTTCTGAGCCCGCAATGACTTGGTACGCTCCCAAAGTGATGGATGGGAGGGGAGTGGTACCCGTTGGGGTTGGGGAGAAGTAGCAACAGCCTAGTATGGCGCTGAGGAATACCACGAAACTTAATTTGGTACAATGGATAGCTATCCATCTCAGTACTATTTCATTGAAAGCCAAAATGAGTACCAATATGCTCAGCATTAGGCCTACTTCAAAGTGACGTAAATCACCAAAAAACATGAAAAAAGTCTAGGGTATCTAATTTCCATGCGGTGTTGGGCTTTACATGATGGAAATTACTGGGTTTTTTTTAAAGAAGTTTTTTATTTTTTTTATTTTTTTTAGTAAAATTGAAAATATCACTTTTCCACCCTCCTATATCATGTATTTTAACTCTTTCCTTAACTTATGACATCGTATTGGGACTGGTGGTACTTTTTGATACCAATGGGGAAAGAGAAAACGCAAAGCTCTTGGTGGTACCAAAAGTATAGGGAATCGGATGTGTAAAAGGAAAATCATAGGGGGTGGGGTGGTACCCCCCTCCCGCCCCAGAGAAATTGTTGTTTACAAAAAATGGCTGGAAATGACCCTGTATCTCTTTTTACATGGCTTTAAGAGATTTGGGGGCAGGCACGTTCTATTTAAAAAAATATTAAGAGATTTTGGAATTAAAATCCTGGGGGGGGGGGAATGGGAGGGGCGTTCTTGAATTTTGGTCGGGGACAACTCGTTCCAAAAAAAGCGACAATAGCTTCAAATGTGGGGAAAAACATAGGGGTATAAAATCACAATATGCAAGTCTAGTGGGTATCAAATTCAGTTTGTGATTGTGACTGGGTCCATAAAAAAATAGGAAAAGAGTAACCTAACTATCAGCAAAATAACCCCGAGTGTGTTATGTATTTTCTTGCCCAATTATAGCAAAAGTGTAATTTTTGGTTATTGGCTAGTTTAAAGGTATTTCAGTCACGGATTGAGAACAGGTCCGCAAGGGGTATAATATTTTACTGCGATGGTCCTCTTATAAAAAAAAAAACCCTGAAAAACTAGTATAATTACCAAAAAACTTCTCCGTTTGTTAGACCATGTTAGGGTTTATTTCACTGAAAATTGATCTTGTTAGCCCTTAGGGGTCAATTTCAGAATACTGGGAATGACCATGGGGCACCCAAACCAAACCACCCCCCCCCACACCCCACCACACCCCTCGCCCTCGGATAAAATCTCGCTTGAAGAAAAGATAATGCATGCAGTCTATGGGCGTCAGTTATAGTGACACAAAATCATGTTTTAAATCAACGTTGAAATTAAAATTTGAAGGTAAGGAACTGAAACTTGGTCTTGGACCTTGGGATTATAAGGCCTGTCTAGTGACACGTTTTGTGATACATGTTAAAAATCACAAGCCATCCCTTAATTGGGATCCATTTTACATGTATCCAGCGAAAAGACTCATGAATTTTAAATACTAATTTATAGTGAATACAGGTATTAGCGCTCCGTACATATTTCCTATGGAGTCATAGCATTTTTGAGCACAGCACGTGCAATGCAAGTGCATTACAGTATTATGTACAGTGTCTAGGCTACGACCGTGTACCCACCAGTATCTCACTAATGGTCGCAAAATTGCCTAGAATTACATTGGTTACTCTACTCACAGTTAATTTCAGGCAAAAAACGGGCCACATACTCATTCTCAATTGAAAAACGCTTGATACTTTTTCAGATATTGACCAGGAAAATAACTTTAGAAAGGCATCGTGTGACTCATCCAATAGAAACCCTGTGTGCCACCGAGTGAATGTTTTGGGTAGAGCAAAAGGACGCTGTGCAACTTCCGTGTTACTTCACCGGCTCGCCATTCACTCGCGTGGAGACCAAGGCCTATCCAGTGTGTAGAGATCAGTGGGTATTCAAAAGAAACTTCTTTTTGAAGAAACATTATTAATCCGATGTTGCAACACGTTACACAATAAGAAAGCCAAGAACCAACAACGAACAAAAGGATGAGAAACTAGCGGTCTAAAATGATTAAATGTACACCAAATGACGCAGTTTGTGGTTCGACAGTCGCTGTGCACACACGCTGTATTAAACGGTCTTTCAACGCCTGTTAAAACCCTGGGACCTCGAGGCAGGAAATGATAACGTCCAAATGTGAAAAGAGAACACTGCCTGAAGTCACAGTTACTGGGACTACGATATATCCCTGCTTTCACTACAAGCCACAACTTGAGATCTATATAATGCGATGACATATGTGAAAAACTTAAAGAATTAGAAATTTAAAATTTTGAAGAAAATTGTGACTACAATCAATTCTGCATGAGAAAGGGTTTTCTCGTAAATATGGGATTTCTACTGTTGTAGACAAATTTTGATTAACATTTCAAAGGAATTATAATGCAAGGAACATATATCAACTCGATTCTAAATGCATTTTGATATTTTTACGTCTGCAGTCTGCAAAGTTGGCTCTTTGAAATGGCCTGCTCAGGCCTCATCTCATGCTGGATAACAGGGAAAGGTATGCAATGTGGTTTTGGCATAATACACCACCGTAATGACAAACATGTTAAGACATAATGTGGAGTTATGCCAGAATAAAATTTACCCTAGGGAGCTTTTACGATACAAGGTGTGTACGGTAAGCCTTAAATTCTCTTCAGTAGTGTGTGCGTGCCCCCTGTGTGCGTGGGGGGGGGGGGTGTATATATGACACGATTACGATACGTAACAAATCTACCCAAAAAACACTCGCCAGTTAGCAAGCAATTATAAAAATGGCTGGGAAATTCTATGGTCAGTCCATTCCGAAAGGGGCAATTGAAGATCGGGAAACACTGAAAACCTCTAAACTAGTCATAAAACTAGTCCGATGGTGTCCTAATGACTAGTTCTTTTGCTAAGCATAACTCCACATTATGTCTTTAACATGTTGTCATTAATGATGTGGAGTTTGCAAAAAAAGCCACATGGAATACCTTTACCCTGTTACCTACCTCAACTTGCGATCTCAAAAATCCCTCTAAATGTACGATATTCCTAGTCCTGATGATCATGACTAGATAGTCTTTAACTTTGGTATGTTGTCGTTATCGTTGATATCTAGTCCTGACGGTTTGTGCAGAAGAAAGATCTTTTAGTGAAGCAAAATTCAAGGTGGTATTGTGCCCACCAAAAATATAATGCTGCACGGTATAAAACCCCACACAACATGTGTCACTAGGCCGTACCTTAAATAGCGTTGTTTTACAAAAGTTGATGCTAAGTTCTTACAAGGTAAAAATTATCAAAATTTATGGAGCTCCAAATCTTCAGTTGGATTCGTCTATTCCTCCATGTTGTATCGATTTAGACAACAAATAAATGTGCAATCTCAAGATAATTCAAACGGTTCGGTTAGGCAAAATACGGCGTGCGGGAAAGTATTTAACCAGTGGGATCGTACCCACGCGTGGTCGTTGTCAAAGGACTGCGAAAAATATCTAACTTGGATTGCGTGAGAGACTAAGTTCACCTGTACTTGTTTACACCGCCGTAGGCGCGGTTGTATTTGCGGCCAATTTCATGGTGATGTTTCCCGTTGTTTCACTCGCATTCAAAATTAAGAATACGGCCTAATATACGCTGACTAGTAATATGCGCCCGATTTCTCTCGAATTTGGCATATCAATCGATTTGAAGCAAACGTCAAAATCGATAATCATAAGAAAGAGGAGGCGAGACCAGGATACTTGCAAAGTAGGTATTTCAAAATAAACTTCTTTTGAAGAAACATATAATCGTTGAAACACTTACGCAATAAGAAAGCCAAGATACCCAATAACGCAAAAGGTGAGAAATTAAGCGTCTAAAATGATTTAATGTACACCAAATGACGCAGTTGTGGTTCGACAGTCGCTGGGCCACACGCTGGTTTTAAACGTCGTAACGCCGTTAAAACCCTGGGACGTCGAGGCAGTTGAAATGATAAAGTCAAATGTGAAAAGATAAACACTGCTGAAGTCACAGTTACTGGGACTACGATATATCTGCTTTCACTATCAGCACAACTTGAGATCCAATATAATGCAGATGAAATATGTGAAAAAAACTTAAAGAATTAGAAATTAAAAAATTTGAAGAAAAGAAAATTGTGTACTACAATCACTCTGCATTGAGACAAGAGAAAGAAGATTGTTTCTCCGGAACTTATGATATTTCTACTGTGTGTAGACAAATTTTTGATTAACTATTTCAAAGGTAATTTATAATCTAAGAACATATATCAACCCTCGATTCTAAATTGCTTTTGATATTTTGTACGTCGGCAGTCTGCAAAAGTGGCTATTTTGAAATGGCGCTCAGCCTCATTCATGCTGGTGTAACAGGGGAAAGGAAAAGGTAGCCCATGTGGTTTTGCATAAATCCACATCCGTTAATGACAACATGTAAAGACATAATGTGGAGTCATGCCAGAATAAAATTACCATCGGGAGCTTTTACTATCAGTCGACTAGTAAAACTAGTTAGGCGACTAGTAAAACTAATCGGGCGACTAGTAAAATACTGGTAAGCAAACTAGTCATCCAGGACACCATTGGACTAGTTTTGGTTTACAGTGGAAGGTGATGAACTGCTAAGTCCCAAGGTAACATTGCTCGAGTAGCCCAAGCCTTAATCCTTTCTATATCGTCAAACTATTACTATTTGTCAATTTTTAAAAAAAAAAAAAAAAAAAAATTTCTTATTTTTTAAATGAATTAATATTCAGAATCAGCATGAACAATGCATTTGAAACGGGTTCGAACGAAAAAAGCCAAGTTAGTTTTGTTGGTGTTTTATAGGGACGGCTTCCTAAATCACCGACAAACATTTGGAAGACTCTCTAAAGCCACTGATTTATGAGTTATAACGTATTAGTTAGTGGAAAGACGGGGTTCTCGTGGACCCTTTGAAATTAAATTTCTATCACTCAATGTCTATCCGAAAAATGCCGAAGAAAAAACGATAGCTAGTTAAAAAAAATTGTCACACGTGCCAATATTTAGGTAAATTTAGGCAAATTAGGACTCGCCCTTACAGAAAAATTATGGTTTGCGCACCTGTATCTCCAAACAAGAACAAATTGTTCTTCTAGAGCCATTATGACCCCTTGCCATGCAATTTGTATGGTGTTTGCTTTGGATGCCAAGAGGTAGCCAACATGGCCGCCTCAAAGATCTGACAAGTATAAAAGTGTTGAATATCGTATTATTTAGTCGTATAGTCACAAAAATTAGAAAATAAATTAAGTAATATATGTCCGAATCTTTCAAACAGGCCAACGACCAAAAGTCACATTTCGAAACTGGCGATTTAAAGTTTTGAGAATTTGAAATTGCTTGACTAAAATTTGAAACATTTTAGGAAAATGACTTTATGTGGACATTGTGGACATTGAAAGTTCTAATTTGAGCCACCATTCCATTCAAGTATCCTTTGTTTTCCTTCAAATTAATACAAAGTGATGTTGTTTGCAAACCCAAAAACTAAAAACGGTCCTCTGTTTCTATGTCAAAGGACACGAATGCCCACATTGAGCTGTTTGGCTACTCAAAAAGAGTCGATCGATCGCCATAAGGCTGGTGGTATTAACATGTTGAACAACATATTTTGCCTGCGGAGGGCGCTAGAAATGGACTATGTTTTGTTACGGTTTTCTAAGGTTTCATTGTCTCGTACAGGCAAAATAAATTTGCCAGTGAAGATAGAAAAGAGGAAGAAATGCTGAGGTTCTACATTTTTTTTAGTTTGATATTATAATTGATTTAATCAAATATATACTCCCAATGTAAAATATATTACATCAACATACATATTCAGTTAATTTGAATGGAACCTGATTAGGGTGTTGTGTGTGAAGAAATTGCTGCCAGAAATTTCTTTAAATTTATAGCATTTTTTCTGGTAAACATTTAGTAACTTAATAGGAAATTGAAAATCATAATAATGAAGTACGATTATGTTGATTCTCGAAAAAAATCCAATAAAGCTCCAGTTGTAGTGGATATAATACGCCTGGTAACTTGGACATAAAAATTTACAGTATTGTGCGGTTGTTGTGTATTTCCAAATTATAGCATCGGCCCCCATGTGTAAGTACATAAGGACATCAAAGCGTATGTCTAGCGTTTGAAACCCTTGGGTTTGTGAATTTATTTGGAATAATCACCTTTCATAACGTTACGTGGAAGAAGTTGTGATTATCTGTTTATTGCTTGAAGGTGTATATTTTGATACTTTTTTAGTGTAAAAGGAATCAAAGACTACTAGTTTATCAAGAAGAAAGGCTTTATCTTACTATCAATAGTCATTTATATTGTATTAAATTTACGAGGCGTTTCGAACACACCTTTAAATTTAATGATCGACACATACCCAAACCGTTGTTTACAACTGAAGATTGTTATTTTCAGTACAATTAACTAAAAACAAGCTTTTTAATCATATGGTATTTTTTCATTATCGTTATTAAATTTTAGTAGTTCCAAATGTCACTGAAAAAAATAAATACAAGCTTCATAGGCTTATACTTTCAAGTAACGAAACCATAGGAAGAGTCTTACGCAATTAGTGTCACATGACGTATTCTACAACTCGTAAAAATAAAGGACTTCGGAGTGTATATCAGAACAATCTTGAAATAAAATTGATCATTTCACATACAGATCTAATTTATTTTTGTCATCAAACGATCATTGGTATAGCGTTTCACCCTTTGGAGAGTCATAGCATTTAGATTAGTTGCTCTTATATTCTGTTGTTGAAAAATTTCTATGAGTAAAAAAGAACCATTTTGGGTTTAAGATGCAGTTTGCGACCAAGACTTCTGGGACGTTTGATTTCAATTCCACTTGCCACTTTTGAGGACTCAGAGGGGTATTGAAAAATTGAAAAGGCAAGAGAATGAGAATTGTCTCATGTTAAACATCTTTCGTTATTGGTATTATTGAAGGAAAATAATTCCGGTCTCTACTCAATAAGCGTAATGGCCTTGCATTCAATTTTATTGAATAATTTCAATGGTAATCTTTTAAAGTTACCATAATCATGTATGGTAATTGAGATGCTGAAAAATGTGAATGATTACTTTGTCTACGTAATCAAAACCATATTACTTTATTGCGTTTTACTTTTATCAAGTTAGTGAAATTATTAATTAACAAGTGCTGGAAATCAAACAGAATATCGTAGGTATGTGGAAAATATAGGAAAGAAGAGCAAGAGGAGGAAAAACAGAAAACGATTTGATGTTCTTTGTTTTAATTGCATTATTTGATTTAACCTCATGCCAGTTATTTAATGTATTGTCCACTGACATATTCGGCTCCTTTTATCCAAATCAAAACATCCACGGGATTATAGGAAAGATAAAGGTGATTCCCAAAGTAAAAAGGTTAGGGAGATATCACTTTTCATGATGGGAAATGACTAGTTTTATATGACGCATTTAGTGCTATAATAAGGTGTGTTTGGGTTCGCTAAAATTGCGAAATATCCATTCCACCCTATATCAGTATTTTCGAATTTTCTAACATATGACGTAATAGAGTGACGAATGCTGGTACTTATTTTAGTTAAAAGGAAATTAAGAAACGATAAGCTATCCTTTGGTATCACGTTTACAAGAATAGGATGTTCAGTAAAAGGGAAATCACCGGGAGGTGGTAACCACCCCACCCCCTCGGGAGTTTTGTTTTTATAAAAATGGCTATCGGGTAGACGAGGGGTTAATTGGCTGTAAAATTAATATGTAGTATACTTTAACGGTAAGCCGATCTCCATGAACTAGGAAAATCATAACTGGGACCCTGCTTGATATGAACCAAATACCTCATAACCGATAACTATGCTACCTACAAGGGATATATAAGAACATTGAATTCGTTGTCATACATTTATTTTCCTTTCAAATTAATGTATGTAAATTTAAAATGAACACAATTCATACCAAAAGTGAAAGGGGTTTGCAAAAAGAGGTTTTTTGCATATCCTGTAAAAAAAACTTTGAAGGTGAAATAGGCTACTATATAGTGAGAGTTTATGTCCCTTCTGGGGTTAAAAATTATATGTGTTAAACTTTGAATACCAACGTAGCGATTTGAATCTTTATACTTTATTACAAACTTCAACAAGCAATTAATTTGCAGCAAACAGCCAACGGTTGGTCAAATGCGTAAATGTTACTATTTTTGCACATAATTTACTGTAAACCTAATAATTGTATGTTGTGTATCACTTCTCCAAAGTGAAATAAAGGTATTTGTGAAAATTATTCTCATGAAAGATAGTATCATCATTACAAAATAAAAGGATCCTTTAAAATAATATGTCTAAAACATAAAAAATAATAAATAAAACTCAGCTGGTCGCGATTCAAAAAAAGAAAACGTAGGCTCCTTGTTTGCCGTTGTCATCGCCCGGATCGCCGCTTAGACAGTCAAGACATCTTACATCTACGTCTGGTAAAGAAACATGCTGCTTAAATGCATATTTTTTTTTTAAATTAATTACTGTTTTGTAATTTTTTGTATTTACGAAAAAAATAACGTGCGCTTCACAGTAAAAAAAAAAAAGATCAGAAAAAAGGACAATTACTTGACTGTATTACAAATTATAGTATAATACTTTTTGTCCAATTTTCGGGACTATTAAGACTAAATTTATCAGAGAAGCTCGTATTTATTTGAACTGAATTACAACAAACATAGATCGGAGTCTCAATTATACGTTATTACAGGGAAAAAATACTTGTAAATCTTATAGAAAATTACTGGCGAGCAATTCTGCCCAACAAAATCCCATAAAGATCAAAGCTTTTATGGTTGCCATTCAAATTACATTTAATTTTAAAGTTTATGCATTATATTTTACCAAATTAAAATGAATGTTACAGTATTGCACCGTACCTTTTGGTGACATTTGTGAATAGGCTACTAGTTAGGAATGTTGGTCTTCAGTGTTTTTTTTTAGTTTACAATTCACATCTCTGTAATACTCGCCAAATATATATTTTCAGTGTTTTGAATTGAATCAGTTTTTACGTATACTGTATTTTTCACAGGATATTCGGCCGAATTGCTGTCAGTAAAATACTGCGAAAAATTTATAATATTTTTGAGGTGGCAAAATCGTCTCAGATACACTACACACCCTGTTGTATTAATATAAAACTTCGACCAGGACCTTATATAGACCCCACCCCCGTTGATCAAAGCGAGGAGAAGGAAATCTCGCAGTATCCCATTGCTCGATTGCTCACTTAATAAGCAGCCCTGCGGTTGGTTTTCAGATACAGCAAACAGACGCCGCAGATTGGCTTTTGGAAAGACTTCCATTTGGCGTTGGGTCTGATTCCCAAAGTGAAATCTATTAATCTAAAAATTGGAATGTTATTTTGCTCAATACTGGTATTATGAAAAGAGCTTGTGAGATAGTATCATAATATGCAAAAAATCAATTGCGCCAAAATGGTCGATTGGCTAGTTGGAAGACATCATGACGAATTATGATATATGCCTATCGAACTATTAAGAGAAACTCATATCTGCCTTTTTTGCTTTAGTGAAGTATATTTAACATTCAATACGGCGGCCACTTTGTCCGCTTCCAAAGTGTTAAACTTAGAATTACCTTATATGATTATATCGTCATTAGCATGAAAATGAAATTTAAAGCATTTATAGGCACTTTTTTGAAGAGCGCCCCCAATTTTCAAATTTGAATTTTGCGCAGTTCCGTTGGTAATTGTCTAGGAAACTAAACCTGCGACGGAGAATGCTAAAAATGCGGATTGATCACAAAATAACGATTTGTAATTAGAATTGGGATAATAGATTGGACTTAACGCAGAGATGGAAATGCTACGTTTAGTCCGTCCATGATGAATAGTGCCAGCGAAAATAACCTCGCCTATTAAACTATTAAAAACATCTAATGGATGAGCGTAGCCAAGTACATGGCGCTATTTCACGGATTAGTTCACAGTGGAAGGCCGTTTCCGCAAGCCGTGATTATTCTCGGGGGATCCCCGATAATAATTATTCTAGTACAAAATTCCTTCGTTTGCAAGACATAGACATTTCGAGCTAACCATTCACAGGTATGTTTACTAGCCAGTTACATGCTGCAACGTGTAAAAATTCCAAATTTTGAAAAATTGGGGGCGCTCTTCAAAAAAAGCTGACTAAATGTTTTTAAAGTATGAGAAAATGAGTTTGACAATACAAAACTTAAAACTGGTATTTTGTTTTGCTTCCTTGTTGATGAAATTCACAGATGGGGCTAAAATCACCGAAGTTCAAAAATCTTGACATTGATAGTGGCTGTAGTAGCCAACAATCTTGAATTTTAAAAAAGTAGCTACTGAAAACAATAATAGCACCAATTATGAATTATCTATGATATTAGACATTAATTTTTTGTTTGCACTTTTATAAGTTTTCTGGGTGCCTAGGTCAAGATATACTACAGAAAATTGGTAATTTTTAAGGTGTACAATTGTGGCCCTATTGGTAGCCATCTTATTAAAGTTTAACAAACAAAAATGCCAGCGGTGTGTTTATCTTATATGGTACAAAACACCATATCTCATATTTAATTTAGGACTTTTATATGATTATGAGATGACACATTCCAGTATAGGTAATTTTCTGGGTTAAAAGATTCTCTAAAAAAGTGAGGAAGAATCTTTGCATGAATTTTAAAAATCCATATCATACAAAACAAGCTAGATATGAGGTTTCTACGGTGACGTGAAAGAATAGCATATCTTACATAAATAGATAATTATATTATTGTTTTACAATTACAATTTAACTATTACAGGGACAAATTGTTTCTATTGTATCAGATCATTTTTTTCTGGTAATGGCGATCCTATTTTGCATAAATTTACCTAACAATTTTTTTTTTAACATAGCTGATCGTTTTCTACGCATTATTTGATTATATCGAGAATTGATTCGAAGTAGTTTATGGGGGGGGGGGGGGGTGCACGAGACACCCTTTCTATCACTAAATAATAGAAGTTACGGGGGGTGGCCTCTAAGACGTGAAGTAACGTATTCGACACCTCCACAACACTTGTTATGTTTTATAAATGACTTTATTGTTCTGAATGTTGATTGAAATATAAATCTATGTGTGTATTTCCAGTTCCAATCCGACTGAAAGGTGGATCAGGACCACATGAAGGACGTTTGAAGTTACCGAACCATGGTTCAGTGGGTACAGTGGCTGATAGTTTTTTGTGTGGGATGACGACGAGCTGTGTTGTTTGCCGACCAACTTGGATTTCCTGGCTTGCTTACACTACAAATTCAGCTGTTTTCGGCAAAGGATCGGGTCCAATAGCCATATAAACGTGTCCAGTGTGCATCATATATATACGTGGTACGAATTTTCAGATTGAGGAATGCCACTAGAAGCCTCGGCAGTGATTCAGAACATTTTGATGACGTCGGTGTTGTTTCCAATGGTAAATATTGCTCACTTGAATTGACACGATCCCCAAATGATAATAACCATTATAGATACCTCTCCTTTACTTATTTAGTTACACATGTCTAGCATTCTTATATGTGTTGAAATAAACGCATATCACTGTTAAAAATGTTCTTTAAAAGTCGTTTTAACTGACAGCTGGGACTCACAACAATTAAAAACACGCTTTTTTGCAGTTTCAATAGTTAAAACGATGATTTTACAGTTATTTGCACGTTTTGAGTGCCGACTGACAGTTAAAAGGATGTTTTTTATGAACATTTTAACAGTGTACACATTGGTCAAAAAGAATTGCAATGTGCAGAAAAAATATTTCATACTCTCAAATGAACTTCAAATTATACTAGGAGTTCATGATAACACAGTGCGCAATTAATGCCCCCAATTTGTTTTCAAACATATGTCATTGTCCAGAATTCTATTACCTCTGCTGCCCATTATTGAAAATGGAGTATTCTGATTGGTCAGTTTACTGCCCATTATTCTGCAATAATGGGTCGCAAATAGATTTTCTTATTAAATCAAGATGTTTTAGGTAATAGAATAGAAATAAAGGGTTTGCAGTATCATCTATGGGCTCATAATGTATCCTCGGCCAGAAAAAACTTAAATAATGGGCTCGGCTGCGTCTCGCCCATTATTTAGTTTTTCCGACCTTGGACACATTATTCGCCCATAAACGCTACTGCATCGCCCTTTTTTCTTAATTCAAGAGCGCGAAATTCTTTGATTAAATTGTCATCTTCCTTAAATATGGCGGATTAAAAAACTTGCTGATTGTACTCGAGAAGGGATTCAGACTCATGAACGCAAAAATGGCCTCAATACAGCCGCAAAAATGAATTGTATGGGCTTGTTAGGGTTTACTTTAATGTTTACGGGAGAAAATTGAACTGGTGAATTGAGATAACGTCAATGGAAAGTGGAAACATGTCTACCACTGTTGGACTCGGGAAATTGAATGGCAAGAAAGAGGTGACGTGATTACTTGATACTTCGTTATGGAATGCGAATACGTATCCATACTTGATTTGCGAGTGATTTACACTCAAATTGTATTGCGGATGTCACTTCCGGTGTTCCACACAAACACTGCAATTTTCTCCCCTAAACTTTTAGAGTAAACCCTAACAAATCTGTACAATTCATTCAGCTGCTATTTTGGAGCCACTCTGGCGTTCCTGTATCTGTATTCACTTTAAGACTGGCGTAAAAAAGCAAGTTTATTGTTCGCTGGTGTTTTTTGCATGTTCATAATGTTTGTCCATATACTAATCACTGTGTGAAATTGCTAAGCTTAAATCGAATTCCTTCATATAGAAAATCACAACTTTGTTATAAAATTCCGGATCCGGAATTTTTGTTATACACAGTATAAAATGTTTACTGCATCAAAACGAAATATCCGATTCATCTCAAATTTCGGAATTGTGCATTTTAGGTTACTATCTTTAGTTCTAGTTGACTATTTTTCATTATTACACAAAAAATAATATTTCGAAATCTCTGAGTCAGTCTTTAAGGGAACATGACAATCACATCAAACTTTTTCGCACTCTTGGATTCTATAGAATAAGATGTGTTTGAAAAACACAACTTTTGCATTTAATACGTCATGTGTAGTTAAAGGGAAGTCAAAATGGCAAAGGATGTCTCCCTGGTTTTAATTGTATATGTTTTTACATTTATACTGTGATATATACTTATGAGATGATGATGAATAAACGAGAGAAAAGTGACCTTATAAGCACTTTTTTATGACTTGAAATCAGCTCCCGGCGAATTGGGCGGATATTGGGCGCTGTTTATGATGACGTCACGGTGGTTACTCATTCTCACTCCAGGGCACCGCCATTGGACGATTCCGTCATCCAATCCTATCTGCCATATGTTCTGCCATCTCATACGTCATATGGCAGAATCGGTTGCTGTGTGTCCACTACATTATGGGGCCGTTGTTATGTCCCTTAGCTGTCGAAGCTCTGGGAATATTCCCAACCGCGGAAGCTCCAAACTGAGTGTGATGAATGAACGTGAAAATTGATTACGGGAATCGGAAGACCATCGCGAAACCGTGTTGCCAAACTTTTAAAAGTTCTCATTGTGGAGCTACTTGGGTGGGTGATGTTTTCAATCTCCTCTCTCAACAGTGCACCAATTTTTTAACCAAATGAAATTTAAATGAATCACCACATTTTCCCTTCAAATTGATACCAAAAATCAGTGGGTCATTTGCTTAGTCTTAGTCTAAGGGGCACATGTGGTGCAGTGGATCAGAGCTCGCCTCATAAGCATATGGTTATGGGTTCGAGCCCTGCTGTAGCCAAGTGTTGTGCATTGGGCAAGGAATTTAACTCGCTTGCTCTCTCCACCAGGAGTTATTAAATGGGTACCGGCAATATGGGAATGCAAAACAGACTCGCTGTGCGGGAGGAGTGGCGAACCCCCCACAGAAAATGGTATGAGGGAGTCTGGGACCAAAACGCCAATGACAGAGAGATGGGCACTACGCCTGCGGGCGCACCATTTGCATATTTTGCTTAGTCTGCCGCCGTACCTTCAAATGGGAATCGCGGATGGGAAAAAAAGCGGATAAAATAATTCATAAGGTGTAGCCGGACCTATTTCTTAACCGATGATTGGAATTCTCTTGACAGCAAAAATAAAGATAATAAAATGCCTTTCCGTGATTACCCAGATATTAGGTATGCGTTATTAAAAAAATCAAAATGGCGGACACAAGCAGGGGCAAGGTTTGCCTCAAACTGTATAAAACATCTTCTTTTGTGATAAAGTATATATATTTAGCATATGCAAAGTCCTACGCTCATTTGTTGGTATCCCTAACATTTTATTCTAACTTTGATTCAAGAATATTGACAGTATCTGGCTCATGAATCCCCTTTGACCGTAGAAATGCCATTAGTAGTAGTAGTAGTATAACAGAGTAGATCCTCGTTTATAGAAGCACCGGCAAAACCGTAAGATATAGCTGAGTATCACTACTAGTGAAAACACCAATGTCAAATTGGCATAATTGGCAAAGTTGGCAAGGCAAAAAAAACACCAATTGGCATGTAGTTCAATGTACAAGGGTATAGACACAGTTGGCAAAGTGGTTGTCAATATTGGCAAATAATAGACATAATTAGCATGCAGTTCGTAATGGTCAGTAATGATATGATTAGCCTGAGATGTTATGCACAAGTTCATTAATCAGGCGGAGTCTAGCGGTTTGAAGCTTAAAGCACATATTTCTAGTAATTGGTTCAATGGTTAAGGGATCAAAGGCAGGAAACCCATGCATTTGGGATGAGCAATCAATGATGAACTGGGTTAGATAGGAAGGATGTGAAATGAGTTTCTTCCATACTTTCTCATCATGGTCAGTAAGTATAGCATTATGTAATTGTGTAATGAAAGGAGTACGATGTACCTCTAAAGCTCGACATGTAACAAGAAAATGCTCACATTCTGTGACACCACAGCTTTTATATTTTGAATACAGTCCTCATTGCGAAACACATATAACAACCGTACGCTCTGGTATTCAGCCTGACAGACTTTTATGTTTGTCTCGTTACTATCTCTTTTGATTCCAGGAGATGTTACGATCATGGCAAGTGCCCCAAACAATGGCAGACCTATTCCTATGTGTAAAATGTAATTGTTAAACTGTTTGCTTTCATCAGGGTAATTTTCATCGTTTCTGTAGTAAACGTGTATAGAAATAGAAATCCCGGAGGCTATCCTTATGACATTAAAACACTACAAAAATTGATAGAAAAATGAATACTAATGAAAACAAAAATCACATTTCCATTGTCAATTACTATTAGAAGTGATCGAACAATGTTGGTAGTTTTTATAGTACCAAACATTATAAATTTCGAGCTGTTTCTTTTTTAATCTTTCCACAGGGCAAATATCTGCACTACCCTGTGTGTTTTATTGCATCTGAGATCAATGTCAAACAGCTACAATACAATGCCACATAATATAATAAAGATATTTTGAATACATCAATATATAATATCAATATTTTTATAAACTATATTGTTACCAATAATAATGTTTGAATTGTTCCAGATAATTGGGTTACTAAAATTACATGAGGGCGACTCATATGTAATATTACACCATGCTTACAAAATTTCGGCGATAAAGCGATTCTTAATAAGCTTATTTTTTGTCTCATCTGGCTTAGTGTTGCACTCCCAAAAAGGATTCCCACCAAATTGTTTCATATAATAAGTAAAACAATATTATTAACATCCAGGAGACGTTTAACCCATGCCACTTCAAGCCCATTGATAACGGAAGGAATATGAACCATTTTGAGCCCTCCTTTATCATATTCCCCAATAATGGTATTCCTAGCGACTTTATCCGGTTTACCTGACCAAATGAATTGATAAATAATCAATTCCACCTCCTTCAGATAATCATTGGGTGGTTTTAGTAAAACAGAAAGCAAAAATATCAGTTGAGAAAGACCCAGTGACTTTACAATAGTAATACCAGTTGGGCTTAAATCACGTGATGACCAAATCCATTAAACTTTTTGAGTTTGGGTACAAAATTAAGCTCAAATAATTCTTTCTGATCTGAACTAAAACATACCTAATAGTCGAACAGGGCTTGTAGTATAATATAGTTCTCTCGCCGTGAGCTTTGGAGGGTTTTCACGATATGTGCCTAAGGGGACCAGCTCAGACTTTTCAAGATTGACCTTCAGACCAGAATAAATTTTAAAAATATCGGGAATTTGAACAACTCTATTAAGAGAGTGAACATCCCTAACATATATAATAGTGTCGTCAGCGTAGGCACTAATAATGGTTTCAGTATCCATTATCGTGATTCCTCTTACATTTATATCATCTCTAATAGCTATATTGAGAATCTCACTAAAGATTACATAAAGCAGTGGACTGAGTGGACAGCCTTGACGGAGTTCACAATACACTGGAAAAATGCTGAAACATGACCGTTATTCATAACACATGATGAAATATGTGAATAGAAAACTCTCACCCAATTTATTAAATCATCCCCAAAATTGAACAATTTTAATGTTTTAAAAATAAAAGGCCACTCAAAGGCTGACTCAGAGATTTCCCGATGAGGGCGCACTAAATTTTCAAACAAATCGTGTTTTTTGCATGTACATAATACTTGTCCATATACTAATCAGTGTGTGAAATAACTAAGCTCAAATCGAAGTCCTTCATAAAGAAAATCACAGCTTTGTTATAAAATTCCGGATCCGGAATTTTTGTTATACACGGTATCCTATGGCACTGTTATAATGTGCATAATTGTTTACTGCATGAAAACGGAAGATTCAATTCATCTCTACCTTTGGAATTGAACATTTTAGGTGACTATCTTTAGTTCTAGATGACTATTTTTAATTTCTACTCAAAATAATTATATTTGAAAATCTCTGCTTGAGGTCTATCAAATGCTTTCAAAATCAATTAAAACATAAAACCAGAACGATTATTTTCATTAACATAATTTAACATCAAGGGCAAGTCTAATATTTCCCCCAATATAACGACCTTTTAAAAAAACAGTCTGATCATTATGGATAATGTGAGGCCAAACTTTTTTAAACACAAAGCTATACATTTAGTAATAATTTTATAATCTGTGTTTAGTAATGAAATCGGCCTCCAAATCACATTTCCATTATTCATTACTATTAGAAATGATAGGTAGTTTTTATAGTACCAAACATATAAATTTCGAGCTGTTTCTTGATAAACTTGGACATTAATTTTGTGGTATATTGTTTTTATGTTTTCTGTGTTTTTTAAAAAGTGTCGTCGCCGCCATCTCTTCGGCTAGTCGGCGGGTCAGGTCCGCACGAAGGACGACTTGAAGTATTCTTCCGAGATCAGTGGGGTACCGTGTGCGAGCCAAATGCCATTAGTTCTTACCGAAGTTCTATCAACGCGAACGTTGTATGTCGTCATCTTGGATTTGTTGGTGTTTCTATGGTACCAGTATCATCCACTGACTTTGGAACTGGAGAAGGACCGATATGGACAAATGAATTCCGTTGCGACGTGTCCGATGGGTACCTGAACGAGTGCATTCTGCAGTGGGGCGAAGACGATTCTCAACAAAGATGTGATGATCATGGGCGTGATGTAGCAATTATTTGTAACAGTATGTTGGTTATGGTAATCAAAGTGTCATTCCTGAGTTATTAAAACGAATCAGTGTTAATAAAATTTGATGATATAATGGAGTTAATTTGGGAACACGTGGCGAAGTGGTTTAAGAATTGGACTCATTGTCCCAGACCAGCTGAGGTTGGTAGATTCGAGACCGATTACCGGAGTATTAATTCCACATTGTAACTATCCTCTCGATCCAGAAGTTCTAAATGGGTACCAGCTAGGAAGGTAAAACCGACTCGCACACAACGAATATTTACCTTTCCAGGCTGAATAATGGCTGTACTTACCCATTTATACATCTGGGTGGTGAGTAGAAATTGAGGTAAGAGGGTCGTCGAGTGCCAAATTGTGTAAACACATATTTCAATACGGAATAAATCGCAATCTCATCATAGTGCCCAGTTCACACTCCATAGAAAAAACGTTTTACACAATTTGGCACTCGCCAGTGGTGTAAAGCGCCTAACTTAAAGGGATTTATTGGTATGAATCTATCGGCACATATATAATGAAATATCCCTAAATATGATTGACGTACCAGATGGTTTTCATGGTCATTGGAGTATTC
The DNA here is from genome assembly GCA_023653785.1 of Ophioderma brevispina. NCBI lineage: Eukaryota > Metazoa > Echinodermata > Ophiuroidea > Amphilepidida > Ophiodermatidae > Ophioderma > Ophioderma brevispina. The sequence continues at coordinate 39,985 of JAMKCH010008963.1, forward strand.
CTTGCGAAGAAAACACCATTTTCATGCTTAACTTTCGAAGCAGTAGACGATTTAACGAAGCCGCCATGTATTTTACGCTATCGTTTTGCCACAAGCCATGTTTAGTCTTTCACACCAATTGAAAGATGATCGGTGGTTAGTCAAGTTCTGGCCTGTATGAAAGATTATCGCGTTTACTTTTAACATTGAAATTAAAAACGCAGCTTTAATTTAACGTTTTCCTTTAAAATATATAATTTATCAAAATTGGCATACATTGTGCCTCTAATTTTGTTATAGAAATACCGGGATTCTTGAGAAATATATTTTTAAAAATAAAATTAGGAAACTCTTCATTATACAAAGAAGCGCTACTCGGTACATTGAAAAGTACGTAGATTGCTGAACCGCGCATTAGTGGGTTTCGAATGTGACCTAGCTCCGCACGTCATGTGATTACCAGCTGAGCGACCCATGTTTTCCTTGCTTTATCATGTTTATCGCCCACTGATCTCTATACAATGGACTGGAAACCTGGGCTTCGTAATTGAGGCACTGACGCCCATATTGGTCATCCAAAAGAGCCCAAAGCAGGTGGTTAAGAGCCGGTCATTTATACACAATTTGTTCCCATGTGGATGAGCGACATAACAGACTACAGAATCAAGCCAATTCAGTGAGCTCATTGTATTTGCGCGTATGGGATGGCATGTCTCTAAAACGTGCACCCGGGATACCACTTCTGTTAAAACAGGTGTCTCTGGAATGCTATTGTGTTCGGTAGACCAAGATGTCCGCCCGTTGATCCATTCATCTAATATACAATTACTGTTGTATGGCCAATCCATTGTATAGAGATCAGTGGTTACAGTGCGACTGCGATAAAACTATAAATATTACGCGACCCCTTTTAAAATGTCCACGTTTTCATGGATTGTTGGTGTTTAGGCCAACTAAAACCTTTGTTCATCACAAAATGATATCTAAGACACCCCTCTTGGCATTTTTCTCAAATCATTGATGTTTTAAAAAGTGTAGTTTTTGCAATAAAAAAATTCTAAACGAACTTCTCTCCTATCCTTTGTGTGCCACACGACAGTGTTCACAAGGATTATGCTTGGTGGGCAAACTTTCTGAAGTCACGTGATATATTTTCGCTTCTGTTTCGGTATTGAATGCAGCGTTGTAAATATAACACAGGAAGAACATGGTAGCTTCCATGATGCTGTACAGTTTTGTACATTTGTTTGAATAAATCTGGAATTTTTTTCGCAAGGAATACTCCAATGGCCATGACACCATCTGGTACGTTTTACTTATAGAGTATTTTCATTATGTGGCCGATATGGACCATGAACACCAGCACGGTATAAACGTTCAAAAAAACCGTAGGTGCAATGAGAAGGGAACTAAGATCCGTTGGCAGTAGTAGAAACTAGTAACATACCTGTAAATCTCCCGGGTGTTGCAATTGTGAAAGGTTGCACATTTAGCGTAATTTGGGATCGTTAATGCCCACATGCACAACGATTTTCGAATTCAACTACCTGTTCGATAAGAAGTCCGTTTCAAAGGAGCATCGCAACGTAACGTAATACCCCGGGGGGAGGGGGCGGCCAGGATGGCGTCGTTTTTACCGAAATTATAATCTTATTAAGGAACGCCTATTATGATCTTGGTTATGTAAGATTGGTACTCGCTAAGCTTGGATAAATAACAAAAAGAATTCAATGTTATTCGTTTAAACCAAATTGAGGTAAACCGATGAAAATGGTTTAATCTATTGAACTTGAAAGTTAGCTACCATAAAAAACGAATTAATATCACCACTTTATTTTATGGCATTGCATTTGGGAATATGGTTTTCTTAAATTTGGAAATGTGTAGGTAGGATTTATTTTGGGTGCATGGTGCAGAAGGGGGTTTAGTAAGAATTTTCAGCTCCGTGCTAAATGTTAATACAAAGCCTGACCAATAGGTCTATAGGAGGGAGAATAGGTGAAATCAATTTAGAATTTTAAGGTTACTAACCATGGCTAATTTTAGTATCACAATGAAATAATGTTTTTTTTACAGCCATTTTATTACGTTTTACACGCAACTTGCTATGCCTGAAAGTGTCGCTGAGGAGGGTACCTCCCCCTGCCACTTCCGCGGTAGCTACGCCACGATTTGGGACTAATATTTTAGATTTGGAGTTATTTTGGAAGTTCATATTGGCCAAGACCGGCTTTATGAAGATAAGCGAGTCTCTGTAACTGAATGATGGCGGGACTGGCGCCATCCTCCCGTTTCCGTCCCATCCTGGATTTATTTCTTGTCAGTTTCTAAAACAAATCTTTTTATTATATTCTTGTAACGCATAAATTTGATTTTGCATAAAATCTGTTGGTGTAACATTGTCAATGATTTAGAAGGTGTAAGGAATTTTAATACCGTTATTTTATATTTGCGAGAATTGTCCTTACAACTTCCGATCAAAGAATTTTAAAACGCTAAAATAATTATTAAAAGAACACCATGTACAGAACGTTTAAAATTGGCAGGGTGTAGCCAGGGCCAAGGATTTCATGATTTATTAAAGAATTGATACCTTTCCCCAAAATTGTTTGCAAAGATGGCTTCCGTATTTTTCATGTGGAGATATAGCTTTTCAAATACGATTTTCAGAAAAAATGACAGAGCTTCGTCCGTCTGACAGCCCCATTTAAGTAACTGTCTGTATAAACTAAGTCCGTATAGTGTAAATTTTTTATAAGGTACATTAAAGTATCAAGGCCTAAACTTTTAAAGCTTGACAAACTTCAAAACAAAACCGCTATAACAATACATTTTTGTTGGTTTATCCCTTTGCCCCGTTGCAGTTAGTTAACTAAATACCTGCAGCAGACAATTTTATCTACGCAAACCTTGGATTTGGCTGTCAGAAGGGCATCCGTTCAGTATCTTTTTTTCCGTCCCATCCCCTGTTGACTGGGGACAAAACCGGATTTAAAACTTTGGTTTTAACTAACAACTAACTAACAGTTAAATGGGTAAATAAATATTAATGTGAGTGACTATCCGAAAGTCGGGAGACAACGATTTCGGAAACCAGTTTAACGTCCTTTAAATAAATTGAAATCTTTCAAATCTTATGTTTTTTATTATAAAAAAGCAAAAAACACCATTTCTAAAACATTTAAAAAAAAATTACTTATTTTATTTCCTTAAATATACTGAAAATCGGAGATTTGGGCTAGTCAAACCGGGAGTCTCCCGCGAAAAACGGGAGAGTTGGATCTCTGATTTACACCCTCATTACAAACACACACATAATTATGCCCTAACATGTTTTCCAACAGGAATAGAACCTGCCAAAAAATGGTACCAGCTACTAAAATGCATTTTTCTTCTACTGTATTGCCGCACATATTCTATTGCTCAGGACTCTTTTTTCCTTGGGAGTCAAGTATTTTTTTCTGGCTACCTCCACTGAACAGTTGCCTTGCACGTTTCACTCTCAGAAATAACCTCTAGTTATGCCACAGAAAACCACAACATATGTAGTAAGAAATCATTACACATGGGTCTTTTTTTTCTTCTTTGTGATAACCTTAGACATGGGTTTTGTTATGAGAAATCATCATACATGCGTTCAATTTTTGAAAACTGACTCCAAAACCTTGCTAACATTACAAAATTTTGGAAAAATGGGTATACGTATTTATTGCAGGTAAAATCCTTAGAAATGGGGATAGCTTTTTCCTGCCTCAAAAAAAATTGAGGCACGTTTTTTCTGGAAATATTTCTTATGAAATTTTCGGGTAATATTTTACGTACTACAAGACTCTCGCTTCCTTTTAGTACATCTAAAAAAACCCCATAGAAATCCGATGATGAGCTAATGAGATAATTAGGTTTGGGCCCCAGGACGCAGAACCCCCACCCCTGCATGGTCAGGGGAAAAATAAACTTAAACCACCGGGAACCACAAGACTATTTTGTACTTATTTTACAATAAATTTAAAACACGTAAAAAAAAATCACCAATTTCTTCTATATGTAATAATTTGGATCTTGGATTTGTGGACAAATACTAAATAGTTTAAAAAGTATCCCCATTTGTGCAAGCGCGGTTACGAAATGGCCTTTTTGACAAAATAAAATGTCGTTTTCCGCCCACAAAAATTTGAAAGCGTTTTTTTTATTTTCGATTTTATTGCAAGTATTGTTGTCTTAGGCAAAAAAGAAAGAAAAAGAAAAAAACAATTTGTTGTCCAGTAGGCCGCTCGCATTTGATTTTGGGCCTTTTTACCGTGTTTTTTTTAAATTTGATTTACTGAGAAAAAGTTCCACTTTTTAGATTAAGTGACCTCGAATGAACTTTCATTAAAAAATTGTAAATGATCCCAAATTGATACTCTTTTATAAACTAATACCTTGACAGTAAAATATGCTTTGCAAACTGTTTTGACTTGCCATTTGATTGATTTGAGCTATTTCTGGTGAAAAGCTCATTTAGATTTTTGGAATACTGGAAACAAACTGATTTTGTTGGCCTTATGAACCTTCATATGGTGTAAGTTAAAAAACATCTGCCCTCTCTAACCTTGGATCAAGTGCACTTATACTTAGAAAAACAGAAGAGATCTAAAAAATGGTGCGACATTAATGTCATTGCATAGCCTAGCCATCTCTGATAAAAACAAAATGATCACCGGGGTTCTCAGAACACTTAAGCCTAACTGTTTTTTTTTGCTTTTTACTGCCTTCGTTTAACCGAAAAAGTTCACATTTCTATATCACTTTATAAAACAATTTGCCCTCTTATTTTTTTGTCTTAAAAATTAATTATTTTCATAACATAGGTATTTTATCATTTGAGTAATTTAATGATTATTCTTTACCATTTGTAATGTGTCAGAAAATATCTGCAAACCAATTAATTAGCTCATTTGCGACTAATTGATAAATTTTGTCATAATACTTTTGCAGATTGCTTCATAAAATAATTTATGTCATGGTAATTAAAATTATTAATTTAAAACTTTTTATTTTTTGCTTTTTTTAAGTTTTTTACTTTTTTTCTAATTGACACTTGCAACTAAATTAATATTTTTTTGTACTAATTTGTCGGTCTCGTTGCACTTTGAATTATAGCATCCCCTCAAAACCAAATAAATCCATTTTTGAGTTTGAAAGTAAGCAGAATGTCGGCAATTTAACGTAGATTTTTTTTATTTGACGCGCAGCAGTATCATGTTCCAGATTTTGTTTGCTTGATTTGGGGAATTATGTAGGCTGGTGTCCCACTCCTAGCGTCTAGCGTACCCTATTTTGATCCTACTCATTTCCTTTTATTGCTATATAGGTGAGTATACTATCATTTTATCTAATAATAACACGAAAGGTATAACATCCAAAGAGGTTTAATTGTCGGCCTGAGGGTCGAATCGTCTTTGATCTTGTGGACCGAATTGGCTTTGCCGAATTGGCTTTGGGTCGATTCGTTTGGGTACTTTGTTCTGAAAACAAGGCTCGTGATTGGCTGAAGCCGAGAGTGCTTTTTTATGCAATGAAAATCATCGAATTACCGGCGTGATTTTTAAGCGGTTTATTCAGAGATTTTGTACCGTTTTCTCTAAATGTGCAACTTTTTAAATTGTCACACCCGATGATAATTTGTTTTTTTATTTTTTAATATTATTGGTGCCAACAAATCTTAGTTCCCGGAATTGCACACTAAACAACGTCTTTTTTCGTGCTGTGTTATGGTCCAATTAGATTCCTACCAATAAATCACTTTAAGGGTTATAACAAGTTGGCACATGGCTCGAACGTACAACCTTTGGCGTGTGGGGGAATGCTCAATCCACTGGACCACACGTGCCTCTTTAACTTTACCTTTAATTTTTACATGCGAGCAAAAAAGTACCGTTGATAAACATTGGATATTCCGAGAATTTGACTAAATCAAGACAAATGAGAATTGAACAGTTGTTAAATGTTTTTGCTTCTTAAATTTAATGTAATCTATTTGTTAACACTGATCATAAAAGAAGCTATGATACTTGCGTGCGGGACACAACAATCCCTGGGAGGGGTGCTGTGCGTCAACTTAATTGTGTAGGGGTGTGAAGGGCTGCAGGGCGGCACCTTGGGCCTTGCGAACTGACACAAACTTGCGAAATGAGGTTCTTGCAACTGAAAAATTTGGTGACCCTTGAAAACTAAATTTTTGTTCGAAAGTTCTAAATTTTGAATTTAAAAAATTCAAATTTACTTGAATGGGGGTCTTGTAAACTCAATATGCTTCAATAGGTCCTTGCGAACTGCCGGAGACTCTCGCCCCACCTTTTCTGGCCAGTGGCCCCCCCGTTACAAATAAACTGTACGTATTTTACTCATTTTCAAATGGGACACGACGGCCGGTGTCACGGACTAGAGAATCCTAACGAATCATATGATGTATTAAGCCCACAGTCATATCTGTTGTGTGTGGTACCTTCAAGAAGGGCAGAAGCACATAGGGATTACCCTGGTCGTATGTGTTGTGTGTGTGTATCCTTTGGTCAAAGGTTTAACCCGTAATATATTGCCATGACTCTATTAGTTCTGTAAGGGTACGATAATGTAACTTGGTAGAAAAGAGGGGTGCTGTTTTGGGGTGACATGTTGTGACCTCATGTGACCATGGTGACCTCCTTTAACCTTTGGCCCCATTCCAAACCGCGAACGGCAGGACGACCCTCCATTTGTGGGACTAGACCACCATTTGTTGCAAGGTTAAGGTTACAAGTTATTCCGTATTCATATTCAACCCACGCCCCCTCTAGGGACGATCCTGTTCCAACTCGACCGTTTTTGCCACACACAAAGTTCCTATACCTTGTGTCAATCGACGGTTTGCCAACTCAAAATAAGGCCAAGGTGGTCGCATCTCGCGAGTATTTGAAACAAAGAAGATTTTCCAAATGCGTTTCGAATAGGATTAATTGTTTTTACGAAATAAATTTACGTGCGGCATTATTTTCTACATATTAAGTTATATAGATTATTTTGACACAAGGAAATATGCGGTATAAAACTTGAAATATGTTATTTTCATAGCAGCGGCGTACCTTCTTCAAATAATCCGACTGTGTTGAGTTCTGGGCAACACGAAGGTAAGAGTCGAAATTCAATACAACGGCCAAGGGGAACTGTAGGTGAGCTCAAGTATTTTGGAAGTCTCGCACCCTGCTACATGGAGCCGGTTCTTCTAACACGTTTGTCAGCAATTGGGATTTGGGCACGGTGACTCGTACGAAACACGTCTAATTATTTCCACCTGGAACTGGGTGGATATGGGAGACTGTGCAGTTTTGCTCGGATGAATCCCACGACTTTCCATGTATGTACGCAGCTTATGGTGGACTCGAGGGCTCCAGTTACTGTACCCATTCTAATGATATTGGGGTATTTGTAATGGTAAGTGATGATCACTAAACTTTTCGTGGTGTATGATATAATTTGTAGATTCCGACATTTTCCGTGCGAATGTTTACACAGCGAATCGACATAATGGCATGACGCGTCCAACTCTGAATGGGGCCGCACGTATTTTCCGACTTAGCGCCCTCTAGTAATATGTAATTGTGTGATTGAGTCGGCATTTGTCGGTATATTCGTTGGCAAAACCATGTTTTTGGAATGATTACAAAATCATGAAATTATCAAAAACACAATGTTTGCAAGTTTGCGGATGCATTTTTCGGGCCATCCATCTTGTTAAGTATTGGCGGCCCTTTTTTCAAAATGGGCCTCCTTTCTTGTAAATATACAGTTTTCCCTACATGTGCCAAACTTTGAAATTGTCACAACCCGATGATACTTTGTTTTTTTATTTTTTAATATTATTGGTGTCACCAAATCGTAGTTCCTCGTAAATTGCACCTAACAACGTCTTTTTCTTGGCTAGTGTGTTGGTCAATAGATTTCATACCAATAACAACTTTAAGGTATAACATGTTTGGCATCAATGGGACTCGCACCCACAACCTTTGGCGTGTGGGGGAATGCTCAATCCACTGGAACCAAGACAACAAGAAGGGGTAAAGTGGAGAAAGAAGGAAAGAATAGAAGTAAGAAAAAAGTCCGCGGAAAGGGAACGGAAGGGGACAAGGCGCAAAAGGACCAGTTGAGAAAGTGATAATTCCAGAAGGAACGAAAGCAAGACAAATGAGGGAACAAGGGGTTAAATGTGTTGCTTCTTTAATTTAATGTCAGGCATTAATTGTTAAACGATCATAAAAGAAGCTATGATAACCAATTGCTGAAGGGATCACAAAATCCCTGGGAGGGGGGGCACTCAAACTTGCATTTTGTAGGGGTTGAAGCTGCAGGGCCGCACCTTGGGCCTTGCGAACTGAACAAAACATGCGAAATGAGGGTCTTGCAAACTGAAAATTTGGACCCTTGAAAAACTAAATTTTGTTTCAAATTAGAGCCCCAAAGCACTAAAAATCAAAATTTACTTGAAATGGGGGTCTTGTACTAAAACATGCTCTAATGGGACTCTTGCGAACTGCCGGAGACATACTCGCCCCACCTTTCTGGCCAGTGCCCCCCCCCGGACAAAGAAAGCTGTACGTATTTTACTCATTTTCAAATAAGGACAACGGGCCGGTGTCCCACGACAGAGAATCCTAACGAATGATATGATGTAAAATCCCACTTTCCATTCTGTTTGTTGTGTAAGCCAGCCTTCCAGAATTGCAGAGGCACATAGGGATTACCGCTGTCGTATGTGTGTGTGTGTGTGTGTCTTTGTCCACAAAAATGTTTTAACCCTAATTTTGCATGCTCTATGATTCCTGTAGGGTACGAATGATGTAACTTGGTGGAAAAGAGGTGCGTGTGGGGTTACATGTTGGTACCTCATGTGACCATGGTGCCCTCATGTAAACCTTTTGGCCCGCATTCACAAACCTACGGCAGACGACACTCCATTGTGTACTAGACGCCACCATTTGTTTCAATGTTAGGTTACAAGTTAATTTCGTATTCATATTTCAACCCACTCCCCCCCTCTAGGGACGATCCTGTTCCAACGCGACCGATGTTCCAACACAACAGTTCCTATACCTTGTGTCAATTCGACTGTTTGCCAACTTCAAATTAAGGCCAAAGGTGGTCGCAATCTCGAGAGTATTTGAAACGAAAATGACGATTATTCCAATGCGTTTCGAATAGGAGTGAATTGTTTTTAAAACGAAATACAATTACTTTCCGGCTTATTGTCTACTTTATGTTATATATATATTTTGGACACAAGGAATATGCGGTAAAGCTTGAAATATGTTTTTGTCATACACGTCTGTACTCTTCAATATCCGACTTGTGAGGTTCCTGGGTTCTGGCACACGAAGGAGAGGTCGAATTCAATCAACGGCCAATGGGAACTGTATGTGGTAGCTCATTATTTTTTGGAAGTCTCGCACCCTGCTACATGGAGCCGGTTCTTCTAAAACGGTTTGTCAGCAATTGGGATTTGGGCCACGGTGGACTCGTACGAAACAACGGCTAATGTATTGACCAACCTGGAACTGGGGTATGGGAGACTGTGCGTTTTGCTCGGATGAATCCCACGACTTCCATGTATTTACGCAGCTTATGTTGTACTCGAAGGGCTCCATTACTGTACCCCTTCTAATGATATTGGGTTTTTGTACTGTGTAGTTATGATCACTAAGCTTTCTTGATGAGCATTGCTCTGATTAAAGATCCCCGTTGAAAGGAGATACGACAACATTAGCATTATATTTTCTGCTGCTTTCAATACACTTTTGATTAATTTATTGATTGTCAAATACAGAAGTGTTACGTTATAATTAAGAAATCGTCCCAGTTGGTGTATGATATAATTTGTAGATTCCGACATTTCTCGTGCGAATGTTTACCGATCGACATAATGGCAGACGCTTCACTCTGAATGGTCCGCCGTATTTCCGACTTCAGCGCCCTCTAGAATTTCATAATCCTTCCTTCTGTGTATCGCTGTTTATTTGCCCCGCGTAGGCTAGCCATAAAGGCCATAACGTAGTGCCGCAACGCGTTGCGAGAAAGTACAACGCGTTGCCAAAATTCACAACAGCGTGGCGTTGTTGGCCATTAAAATGATCAATTTCAGTGACGTATTTCAAAAAATAGACCCACAAACGCGTGCAAAGTTCTAGCAACGCTTTGTGGAAACTCCCAAACGCGTTGCAAAGCTTCAAAACGCGTTGCGAGCTTCACAACGCCCTGCAAGCCTCACAACCGTTGCGAAGGCCACAACCATAAGGGTCATAACGTATTGCCATCAACGCGTTGTGAGAAAGTAGCAACGCGTTCGATATTTTCCGGCAACGCGTGGCCGGCGTCCGGCCAACAAAATCATGCATTTCTGTGACGTAAATTTCAAAAATATCCAAACGCGTGCGGGGGCAATACGTATGACCCTTATGGCCTTCACAAACGCGTTTGAGCCTTCACAACGCGTTTGCGAGCTCACAACACGTTGTAAACTTCACAACGCGTTGTGCATGTCCGCAACGCGTGTGGATTTATATTTTTTGAAATACGGTCACCGAAATTCATGCTTTTGATTGGCCGACACCGCAACGCGTTGGCGAAATGTTTCCAACGCGTTTGACTTCTCACAACGACGTATGCGGTAATACGTTATGACCCTTATGGCTTGTGTGACCTTAGCAACGCGTTGTAACCATCGCAACGCGTTGTGAAGCTCGCAACGCGTTTGTGAAGCTCGCAACGCTTTGTGAAGGATTTCAACGGGTTTTGAAGGTTTGCAACGCGTGCTAGCAACGCGTTTTGTGGGTCATTTTTTTTGAAATCTTCACAGAAATTCAATGATTTTGATTGCCGACGTCGCAACGCGTTGCCGAAATTCGCAACGCGTTTCCGAAATGTCGCAAACGCGTTGCTACTTTCCGCACGCGTTGCCAGCAATACTTATTGCCTTTATGGCTTGCGATACCCGCGCGGGATCGCGGGGCTATAGATGTGGAAGAAACTTTGACAGAAGGAGTTTTTGCTGTATAGAAGCCTGAAGAGCCTTTGTCATAACAAGTTTCATGACAATTGAAATGGATGAACAGTGCTAAAATTATTAATGGTTGTGATGAACATGATATAATATATTATGCAAACACAAGATTTTGTGAAAGTAAAACATTTAAAAAAAAAAAAAAAAAAAAAAATATTTCAGTGTTTTTATACAAATTATATGGGATCTGTTATACAATGTTTATTTCCACGTGTTTAAGTGGGGTCAATATCAGGCCAGTTGGGCGAAACTTTGCCTTAAACAGTGCCTGTATACTCAGTTTACAATCATTTGCATTTCAGAAAATATTGAAAATTTCTTGGCAGATGCAAACAGTTAGGAGGGTCGCAACTATTGAGGTAATCAAGGGACTCATTAACTTGAAGGAGAAAAAGTGAACTTGAATCAAACACTGACGATACCACTATTTATACCATATTTCAGTTTTCAGTAAAAGTCCCTACACAACCATTTTTTGCTGGAAATGTTATTTTATCTCTCAATTCTTGGCTATTTTTGGATTTTTTAAATAATTCTGCCATTCCGCGGGGCTTACATTGGTGCCCAGCACAACAATGTTTCTTGCAACTCATTGTTTTTGCATAGGAAATACACCAGTATGACTTAGCTCACAATGAAAACCCTAAATGTACGAGCAGGTCAGCTTGAATCTGTATGCTTACGTGGTCCGGAAAGGTGTAGTATGTGCACAGACTGCGAAAGATATTATCTAAATTGTACTGCGCGAGAGAGTAACGTCATCAGTCCGTCATAGCGAAGTAGCAATTGAAATAATCTCAAATATCTCTGGAAAACGATGGGGTTCTATGGAGACTTTTGCATCAGAGGGTTCCGTTACTATGTTTGTTTTGGGATATGGTATCGTAATTGGGTCTGAACCTATAGAACCTAGCGAGAAAATTTGAAACGTTTTTTCGGGTACTTCGGTGCTCGCAAAGACGGAATAGTGAAAACGCATCGCTACGGGGCGCATCTCTTTTCCCACATGTTTCGGATTATTCCTCTGAGAATTTCAAAACGCTGGTTTCAATTTACTCCAACTTTTTTCCACTTTTAGAAAAAGGATATACGTACTTACCGGGACCCGCCGTACTGTATGCTGTGGTGAAAGTGTTGTGTGCTCAGTGGCTTGACCAGCAGGGAGGGCGATTAGAACTCTTCCCTCTTCCCCAATGAACTGGTTCAGAAATTTTTTTATTAGTTTATTTTAAAAATGCAATTTTTTATGACTGATAGAGGCCTAAACTAATATTCAATATTAACTTTTTTTATCTTCATATATTTTTATTCATCAGCATATCCCACAAAAAATAGAAATAAAAAGAGACTTGGAAATCAAAGAAAAGCACAAAAATAGCAGCAAAAAAAAAATCAATATACGTACAGCATGTGACAATCAATCAAGCCCTAAAATATTACACATATGGTACAAATTCTAAAGGCACTTATAACCCAGCGTTAGAAATCAAATCTCCCTTTTTTATATGAAGGCTAAGTTTACCTTACCTCCCTTGGGGGGGGGGGGAGGGTCCAATTTGAGCAAATGGAATATTCTGTTTTTCTTTGCAATTTCAAAAAATCTTCAAATTCAACCTTCAAAATTTGGATTTTCCTTTTGGAATTTGACAATTATCAGAAATTACCAGACACTAAATAAAATCTAGTCTGAAAGAACTTTAGGATTCTGCTGATGCCTGGTCTACGCTGTTTTAAGAGACGATGAAGTTTCTCCAAATATCAATTAAATCAAATTCCTCCATAAGAGTATGAATAACTTCTTGGGCTCTTTTATTTGAGTGACGGGCGAGAGCCTTGTAATCAAAATAGCCCACCCAAAACTGCATTAAAATCTCCCCCGACAATAGAGTGCTGTAAGCAATTTTATCAATCTGAGCAAATAAGTCCAGAAAAAATCAGGATTGTCTTGTTTGGACTCAAAGAATTAACCAATAAAACAATTACAGTCATCATCATACAGACCCAATTAAAAGCTGAATGTCGGATCTTTATACCAGAATTAAACTTTATGGACAGAATTACTAATGAAATAGCAACACCCTTACTATTGGATGACTGTCCACAAAACCATCATGACCACCCATTGAGATTTTCCCACAAATTGTCCATCATTTTGGGTGGAATTTGTCCTCCTGAGAAAAATTATATCACTATTTATTCTTACGAATATATGAAAAACCTTTTTACGTTTGGAATTGATTTTGAATTCCCCTGCAATTAAAGAAGCTAGTTTTAACCATTGAGAAAAATTTTTAAGATACAAATAAACCACCAATGTTCAGGAACAATCATTTTTAACTTAGCCATACATATTGATTGATAAATATCAAAGACAAAAAAGTGCATACATACAAATACCAAAGTGATCACATACAACATATATTGATTACGGTTGCTAGCAAAAGCAAATTTTTTTGCTGCTATGGGAATTACCAAAAAAGAAAAAAAGATTAATACCATCAAAAAACAAATCCATGGACAATCACCGACACTGTGTCATAGCGGAATACAGATGGAATCAAAACCTCAATCACGACCGGCCTGGTTATGAACAAAAACGCCGCAAAACGCAATACAGCAGAGGCAGCAAAGAAATATGTTCTTATAAAACCCGGATCAAAATGATCAGATTAAAATGAAATTTACTTATCAAGTCCACAGGGAAAGTTTCACCGTTTCTATTATCAAAACTGCTTTATGGTATAACAACAGCATAACTACAGTTTAATAAAGTTGAAGTTCACACAATGACTCCAACTAGTCCCCCTTGAAGCAGGTCAATTTTTTCAATCTTGAACAGTTCAGTTTGTTCCGACTATCCTCTTGAAAACAGTTCATTTTTCAGCTAGACCACATCATGAAACGTTTAGGTTTAAATTAGTTCACATTTTGAAACAGTTCAGTATACAATTAGTGCACCTTGAAACAGTTCAGTTCAACTAATCCACCTTGAAACAGTTCCGTTTTCAGCAAATGATAATCACATCTTGAACATTTAATTTTGAACTAGATCACATCTTGAAACAGGTCAGTTTTCAATTAGTCCACCTTGATAATTTTACCATTCAACCTATATTTAATGACATCAGGGTATGCAAAAAAAGGCTTTCTTTTCCCTTCACTCTGCAATTGCTTGAAAGTCTCCCTTTTGTTTCTTTCTCATCGTGAGCACGCTTTTGATAAGTCATCGATGACGACCCCCTTCTCCCCTGAAATCCATAGCTTGTGACCTTCTCAAAAAGCTCTCCTGAACTTTTTCCTCCTTGTAATATGATTACAAAAGCCCATATGAATAACTTCTTGGTTTTGAAGACTGCCTGATTCCACTCCGATATCTCGGAGTTCGGTGGCAACTATCAATATGATCTTGTGGGTCTACACCAACAAAATTCTCCAGATAGTCATGCATAGTTTCATAACCGTTTTCTGGGGATCCATCTTCTTTCTCAAGATACCAAAAAATCTTAAGTTATTTCGCCTACGGCGATTTTCCAAGTCATCAATCTTAGCCATCAAATCACTTTAATCTTGTTTAGTTTTTCAATGTCATCTTTCATACGTTGTGAACAAACTCAATGGCAAAATACGCAAAGGCTAGATCTTCAAGAGGCTTAGTCCTGTTTTCAAAAACGTGTTGCTCTCGAGTCCTCTTTTTCAAACTACTGACAGTTTGGGGACTATCTTGCTCCATATCAATAGCACTAGCAATGCATAACGAGAGAACGCTTCGGTGCTTCGCCGTTCTCAGCCCCTATCACTATCGTTTATTGCTGCAGCCATTGTTGTTGACATATGGAACTTACTTGACCCCACCTTGTTCGGGGCTGCGTGACTGAACTTGAAGCTGTTGATTTAAAGGTAGGATGGCCCTATTTAAGGATTGAAGTTATCATCTTAATAGATTGGCCTTCACTCCAAAACCCCATCTCTAAAGTTTCGCTCGCGCCGATTTTCAACCCGTTTTGACGTGAGAGCGAAAAACGTGATTTTGTAAGCATGCCCCATAGAGTACTGTGTAACATTAATATTGTTCTAGACCAAATGTGGCACATTTTCGCTCATAACTTCCAAACCAAACATCCTTTGCATTAGATTTCACAGAGTAAATGAGAAAATAGCAGCTTTCTTCTGACTACCAAAATAGTGACCACTCCGGTAAAAATTGGAGCTTCTGGGGAGAGGCTATTAGCGATCGGGCCATGGTACCTTTAGTTTTCTTGGGATCTGGTGAGTTTGAAGGTTGTTTCTCTTTGGTAGGCTTTGGGTTGACCTGACATCGTGATCCAAAAGAAACTTGACTCAATTACAATACATATAAATCGGATGGACCACAAAAATTGCTGTCCTCCCCGCTGTTTTCACTGCAAATTAGACAGCAAAAACCAACACGTCTACCAACCAAACAGGAGACCGCGCTCCCTCATTATGCAATATTACTTGATCTTTTACTTTTACGTAACCTGAAGTGGATATGGTCTTTTTACAACCTCATATCCACTTAAGTGTTAAAAGTAAGTCTTAAAGCAATAACAGCACAATAGTGTAGAGCCTTCCGCAATTTTTCAAAATTTGTATTTTTGTACATTTATGTTGGCAATTGTCTTGAAATTTGTCTGAAAAAAAATAAAAAAATTAAAAAAATTTATTTTATCATAAATAAGCATGTTGGGTTTTAATTAGAATTGGGATCCCAGATTGCCTTAGTTAGCGGCAGAGCTGGAATCCTAACTTATGTTTCGTCCATGATGAATAGTGGCCACTTCAGAACCTGACCTCTAACTTGCTTGCCGAAACCAATAAAACAACACTGGATTAGCGTAGACACATACTGGCGCTATTTCCCGGCTATTTCATATTGGAAGGCCGTTTCCAGCAGCCGTTGAATTTTATCGGAGATTCCAATAATTAATTATTCTAATACAACAAAATTCCTTCGCTTGCGAAACAAGACATTTTTCGAGCTTAACCCATTCACAGGTATAGTTACTAGCCAGTTACCACTGCAACCGTGTAAAAATCCTCACATTGTTTGAAAGTTGGGGCCGCTCTTCAACACAAATGTGCTATTATTGCCTTTACTTTGGTTTGACACATTTTACAATAGGATAAATACTAATACCATAAAAGTCTAGATTTAAAATTAACACACCCATATAGTTGAAGGTGATCATTCAATGTTAAATGTTTCGATATTTTGCTAACAGTTACATCGCCTCCACCCATTCGAACTAGTCAACGGTTCTAAACCAAACGAGTGGGCTACGCGGAAATACAATTCAGAGGAATATGGGGTGGAATTTGCCACACATGGATGGGTTTTGATGAAAGTTCAGCCATTTGCCGACAACCGGATATAGCGGACGAGACCACATATGACGATGTGCTTCACTCAAGGCAAAGATAAGGCAACAATCAGAGTTGAGAATTGGCTGGATGCGGTCATTTGTCTTGACGATGCAGCGAGGACTTGATTTCTGTACCCTATTCCCCCTCCGGCCAAACCCTTTCGGAATTGGATGTTGATGACATATTGGAGGAGTTACATGTAGGTTAAATTTTTTTGATAAGCCCCATCGTTTTGGGCTTTATCAACTGACACCGATAAGATTGATATAAATGCCACATCTAAAATTTGTTTATAAACCACATGGGGTTTTCAAAATAACAAACAATTTTTTCCCGGTTTCATAGTTCTCTGTCGGTCGGTGTGATGTCACACCAAATTAGTTAGCTCAAGGCAGTTCAATTCCTGTAGTTGAATTGGTAAAACGACTGACTATTATCCAGGAAGCTCTAGGAAATGTTCGAATGCGACCGGGAAGCACAATGAGTTTTTTTTTTTTTTTTTTAATGTTTTATTATTTAAAGTTTGTGTGTTAAAATTTTGATTTGAAGTTAAATTAATATTTTCTGTCCTTGATTAAAAATTAAAACCCTGATGTTGTTTTAGCAAATGGTGTTGGATCTGATACAAAAGGATTCAGTGTTGCATGCCATACGGTTGTAATGATGGGAATTTTGACTTCCTTGCATACATTTACCTAATATTGTTCTCATTGTAAAGTAGCATTCCATATGGCCCATTCATGCTGACGATACAGCTATTTATTATGATCAAGCTCTGCGGCTGGTGGTAGTTCACAAAGACCTTTAGAAATCTATATTTACCATATGAATGGGATCTACAACCTAGCGCACCATCGTTATTGTACCCTTGTAATACATTAAAACGCAAGTGTTGTATTGAGTCAATCCCACATGCTCCAGCTGTGAAATTTCACCCTCCATCGGTCAATGTGATCCTACAAAAATCCTATTCTTAACAATTCTTAACACATAAAAACCCAACCCGGACTTTTAAGAGCCCAATTATTAGCCTACACACAAACTGTTAGTACTTAGGGAATTTTTTGCATGAATCATGAAATGTCTTGTTGTTTTTGAAATTTTGGAACACTTTCTATCCATAAGTGCTGGAGCTTGGTTGGGTTTCGGGT
>JAMKCH010008964.1:0-27384 GCA_023653785.1 Ophioderma brevispina
CAGCCTTTCAGCCCCCGGGATTTTTACGTTTTTTCAAATCCTGGATCCGCCCCTGCCTTCTGTTGTTCTCTTTCTGCTCCTTCTGTCTTTTCTGCTCATTATGCTTTTCTGCCAATTTACTCACTCACTGGCACTTTTCTTTCTCCCATTCTGCTCATTGTGCTTAATTCTGGCTTTTCTGCCATATCTGCTTTTCTGCCTTTTCCACCAACTGTCTCCAAAAACTAACAGTCTCGAACTAAACACAGTTCTAAAAAGACAAGGTCTCAAAAAAAAGTATCAACAAAGTGTCCTCAAAGACAATACGCAATAAAAACAAGATCTCAGAATAAACAAAGGCCCAATAAACAATAACGGTCTCAAACTTTAACAGTCTCAACATTAATTGAAGGTCTCAAAAACACAAAGTTCACCAAAATTGAAAAAATGTGTTAACAAAGAATCAAAAATCCAAAAAGTCTCAAAAATAAACAAAGGTCTGACAAGACAAATTTTATCAAAAACAAAGCTGTCAAAAATAAACCAGCAAGGTCTATATACAACAAATAAAGTCTAAAAACTTATACAGGCTCAACACAACAAAGGTCTAAAAACACAAACCGGTCTCCAAAACACAAAAGGTATCAAACACACAAAGGTCCCAATATCTTAATAGGTTGCTAGAGATCGCCTCTCCTCCAAATCGGTTATTTTGTTCAACTTGTCAAAATAATGGATTTTAAACAGTTTGGACGGTTCCTGGGGGTTCCCGATGGCTTTTGGTAGTTCCCGGTTTTTCGGCTCTCTGTGTTTCAATATGTTTGTTGAGCATTACCTGAACCAAAGTCGGTTCTTTTGGTTTAATATGGTTAAAATAAAGATTTTTAATAAAGCTAACAATCTGGATGTTTTTCCAGGTGATTTCTTGATGGTTCCCATTGTTTTTGGCTTATGTTGGATAAGCCATTGTAATGGACCACCAAACTGGCTATTTTTGTTCAATGGTCAAAATCATAATTTAAACAAAAGTGAACCATTTGAACAGTTCCTGGATGGTTTCCCACTGGTTTTGGGGTGGTTCCCGGTATTTTCGACTCCTTTTGTGTTTTCAAACTGATGATGTTTGTTTGAACATTACCTTGACCAAACGTCGGCTATTTTGGTTTAACATGGTAGCAAATGGAGAGTTTAAATAAGTTAACAATTTGAATGGTTTTCAGATTGTTTCTTGATTGTTCCCGTGTTTTGGCTCCTTCCTGTTCAATGTTTTTGTTGATCCTGGACCCCCAAACCGGCTATTTTGGTTCAAAATTTTCAAGATAATGATTTTTAAACAAAGTGGACAGTTGTATGGTTTCTCAAGGTGGTTTCGGGATGATCCCCGGTGTTTTCGGCTGCTTTGAGTTTCAATGTTTGTTGAGTGTCCCAAACTGTTGACAATCCTTTGGGTGTTTTAGGATTTTTAACGTTTTACCTAAATTTAGTTAATCTTGTAATGTTTCACTCCTCCTTTGCCGCCTTGGATTTTTCCTACATAAAACGCAATTCCTGTAATTCAATACCACAGTACATGAGTTTATTCTTTCCATTTGTATGAAAAATTATTAGAACACCATTCCCATTATGCCCATCACGTGATGGTCATGAGTCAAGGCAAGTAGGTCTTATTAAAGGCACTGGAAAAAGCGGAAAATGGTATTTTTGGGCAATTTGACTGCCGCAAAAACTTTTGTCACTTAAAGCAATAAGGGCACATTTTTTGAAGAGGCGCCCCCAATTTTCAAAAGGTTGATATTTTGGCACAGTTACGTTGGGTAATTGTCTAGAACTATACTGCGCAACGAGAATGCTAAGATGCGTTATTTATCATAAAAGAAGCGATTTTTGTAATTAGAATTGGATCCCATATTGGACTTAAAACGCATAGCTGGAATGGCTACATTTATGTCCTTTCCATGATGAAATAGTGCCACCTCGATAAGATACCTCTACTTGACTTTGCCTGAACCCAATAAAAAAACAACTAGAATGGCTTAGCCGACACACACATGGTGCTATTTCCCGGCTATTTTTCACATTGGAAGGCCGTTCCAGCAGCCGTAATTAGATAATAAATCTAATTAAAAAATTCCGACGTTTGTGACAGTGACACACATACATTTTTTGAGCTTAACCATTCACAGGTAATAGTTTACTAGCCAGTTTTACCAATGCAAAAAACCTTGTCAAAATCTCAATTTTTTTGAAAAAATTGGGGCGTCTTCAAAAAATGGTGCTAATATTGCTCTAAATGCTGTGGATATAAAACTAGTCAATTGGCATCATATAGAGCCAAAAAACACATGAAAATCTGATATTCTGGTGAAATTTTTTGTGGCAAAATTTTGATAGTTAGGGCCAAATCATATTCTTGGCACCTGCTAGGTTTAATATGACACTAAATTGTGTCATTGTTAATGTTTATGGTCAAAACTTGATTGTTGTTACTTTCTTAAAAATTCAATAAAATAATTTTAATTCAACTATTTTGGCCACTATTATGCATGTTTTCAAAAATACTAATATGTCGAGCTTTATTATAAACCGGTGGTTCAACTTGAAAGCTAACCAAATTAAGGGGAAAAACAAAATAATCCCTAAAATACCTAATATTTTGTCAAAATTGGCATTTTTGTCCCCAACCCTAAGCTTAAAGAAATATTTTGTTTGTATATTTGGGTTTCAAATGTCTTTCTTTCATTGACACCAAAATCATTTTCTTTTTATGTAGTGAAATATTTGTTTTATACTCAAAACATGATTTCGGTGAATTTAGTTTGAAAAATCCATGAAATGGTATTTTTTAAACTAAATACTATTGGATTTTAATTATGTCTAGAAACAAACAGATTTAAACTTTACTGTCATAGCTTTAATATGATATCATAAAATGTGCATGTCAATTAAATTTGCAAAATGATACAATGATGCAAAATTTTACCCCAAAATGAATTAATGATTATTCTTCTACTTACCAAAATAAATAAAAAGAAAAATATTAACAAAAATTAGGTAAAAGAACAAATGTGATTTTAAAAATATTTTTGGTATTTATTCAAAGGAGAATATTTAAAATAGCTTACCCCGAAATGAAAATCTTCTGAGCCAAACTTGTTAACACTGTCTGCAGCCATGGCCACCCGTTGTTTTACAAGTTGAGAATTGTTATGGATTACATATCAGCAAAATTACAAGCCACAAGAAAGTCCAATCTTCTATACCATTGAGCCCTCTCATATATACAAACAACACTGCATGAAGGTTATTTTATACCACAGGCAAATGGCTGCTTTTCCCACCCCTTTTTTTTTTGAGCAGCCAACCACGATAATGATATTTCATGTAACCAGTGCCATTTTTTCTCGATGGCGTCTTGTTGGGTCAACACAGGGGTGGCGCCAGGGTAAAATCATAGGAGGGGCGAAACATAGGGTGGCGAAACAGTACAAAATTAACTCTTAGAGGTTAAAAAACAAAAAAAAAAAAAAAAAAAAGGGGGGGGGGGGGGGGGGGGGTTGACCCTGGTGCCGCCCCTGGGTCACCATTATATTGTGGACTTCAGTCAGTTCATGAATGCCCATTTTGTGAAAGTCGACTTGGTAATAAAATTTGAACTCCACTTCTAACTCCACAGAAGGCTCCTCTTTTTTGAATTTCAGGAAGTGTGTATTTCTCGAACAGTTCCACATCAGACAAAATGCCTTGTAAGACCTTTACCTGTGTTTTTGCTATCAGCGATAGCTGTAAGTTCAAGAAGAGCAGCGGCGACATCATCTGCATTAATTCCTGCATAATTTACTGCTGCAAGTATGATACCGCCTTCTGAAAACATGCATTTTCTTTATTATTGCTTTATGCACACTGTGTATCTCACTTTGAGTTACAATATGCTCATCCACCAAGAACACAGTTCAGTGGGTCGTACTTACACATACATTGACATGAATTGACCTTGTGTGACCTGGGTATCATAGATCATACCCAAAAACCAGGGGGTGTATTTTCTAAATACACTGGCGAATGGAAGGTACTGAACTGTGCCAAGGGAAATGAGATTTTACTAGCTCATAGTATCTGATGCACTGAATCAATCAAGTGTGTCCTGCATGCACTCACAAAACACAATACCAAGACCCTAGCTTAATTGAGCTGGCTATAATGTCGAGTTGCATGATCAGTCATGTGTAACAAGTTTTACAGACATGGAAAAAACAAATCATCAACCTGATGAAAGGTTGAAAAGGGTTCGACTTTAAACATGAGTTACAATATGCTCATCCACTAAGGACACAGTTCAGTGGGTTGTACTTGTACATACATTGACATGAACTGACCTTGTATGATCTGGATATCATATATCATACCCAAAAACCAGGGGGTGTATTTTCTAAATACAATGGTGAATGAATGCTACTGAACTGTGCCAAGGGAATTGAGATTTTACTAGCTCATAGTGTTTGGTATGAAAATTTCTGTTTGGATTAACTAAGGCCTTATAACAGGGTGTATATAATAGTTATTTTTTAAACCAAGTTAACCAAGGTTAGAGGGTATTAAAGAGATTGACGTGTGATTTGTTTACGCGCAAGCTGCTTTACACCTTCAGCATTCTGTTTAGAGCCCAGTCATGGACAAATGGAAGAATTTTAGTTTTGAGGTGCAAAGGTATCATGCGCAGATACCGCGGATAACTGTGCGTTTGTTTGCGTTTATTAAAATCGCGCATCTCTACGCCTGCGTTCCTGCATGCCGAATGTGGCGCAGATTTTTCTTGCCGCCCAACAAGATGCCCAATTTGAAAAAAGTGTCAAATTTCAGTGGTTTTCGTGGAAAAAGTCGGTGACCCTCATTTTTTATTTCAAAATTTTGAAGAACGACATCGGGACCTCAACATATTTAAATATTACAAAATTTTATCGAGAAGTTTTTATTTTGTAGGCGATCTAAACGTCAAATTTTGACTTTTCCCATAGACTTGCGTGGTTTAAAAAGTGACAACATACCTTTTTTTGTTTTGGCTATAGCTCAAAAACAAAGTAGGTGACCCCCATTTTTTATTTCAGATTCTTAATCAGCACCGTTGTAAATACCATATATGTGAATTCTGGAAAATTTTATCGAGTAGATCACTAACACGTCAAACCCCTTAAGATGCTCAAGCATTGGACAGTGTCATTTTACATGGGCTTTCACAAATACAATAGGCAAATGACCTTGCCATTGTCCACATTCCCTGCACATGTCTGCAGTTCAAACTGGTGGAAATCAGGCCCGTGTTATAGCATATGAGAATTCAATTCCGTGATGCTAGTAAATGTAAGGTTATACATTTTCTGTGGTCTTCGCTTTCTTAAAAGAGATAGAGTAACACGTACACAGACTTTTGTAGCACACAATTCGATTAATGATTTGGGATACTTTATAAAATTTGGTGGGATTTCTAAAACTTCAGAGACCATGCTTTTTCAAAACTTAAAATTCGTCACTTTTAATTTGTTGTTTTTAACCCTCAAACACCCTTTCATGTCATATTAGACCAACTTAGATATGTAGTTGACATTAAAAAAAAAAAAAAAAAAAAAAAAAAAAAAAAAAAAAAAAAAAAAAAAAAAAAAATGTATTGTCTTCTTGTGTACAAGAAAATAATGCATGTTGGCGTAACCTTCTGATTGACTGTCTTAGTAAACACAGTCAAAAGACCCTGTCATGAGGCCTTTAACAGAACAATACATACCAAGGCGGTTCTCGAACCACAAGTCTCGCCTGCTATCACGCATAGCTGTAAGACAAAGAGCAGCACACCAGATTACAACTGTATGAGTACTAAAAATAGTGGTATGAATAATAATTTTGAAAGTTCTGTTTGTAAAACTGAAAGATTACATGGTCAACCCAAAATTGAAAATATCAGAGTGTTCCTATTTGCATTAAGAAACTAGAGCTCCCTTCAATTTGACATAATGGTCGTAATATTGTGTTTCAAACTTTTTTGAACTTCAGATGTGAATATTTCTATAAGTGCACACCAGCTATTGCTCCCATTTCGTTTATACTTCGTCCGGCCTGAACTAAGGAGTGACGTCACAGCAATCACGCAGTCTTAAACGTGCGAATCACAGTAAGTCGCAGCTGTAATCGCGAGCGTGCACAATACGCATGCACAATAGCGCGCGAAAGCTATGACATCACTCCTTAGTTCAGGCCGGACGAAGTATAGGTACTACATGTAGACCTGTGAATGGGGTTTTGAAAAAGAGCTGAAAAAGCTGAAACATAGCATAAAACTAGGTAAAAAGGTAAAAAATAGGCTGAAAATGAAAGAAAAAGCCAAAATTTTGACTCTTTGAAAGCATGAAAAAGAGCTGAAATCAGCTAAAAAGCGGAACTCTCACAGGCCTGTTCACGGTACAGTGTTGTAACGCAGGTGTAATTGTTATAACATTTTCCTCATAGACCTACTGTCGGATCATTTTCAGAACATAAGGTAGAAAATTGATAGTTCCATTAATTCATCTCTTTACCAATAGAGATCAACATTGAATAAAAAAATAATCAAGTAGTTTACCAAATGATGTTTAAAGACACTATCGGTGATTTATCCGAAGAGTCAAAATATTAGAAATTTCTAGGAATAGCTTAAAGGTGAAGGATAAGTCTTTAGAATTCTCATAAGTTACTTTTTCCAACTAAAGAATTGACAGAGGAGGAAGAAAACGGCAGTGTTCAAAGATACAAATCTTCATTCAATTATGTGTTGTTGCAAGTGTCCGTACGGACAGCAATGACTTAAATTTCCGATTTTGTCCTTATTAGGTTGCTTCTGGTCCTATCATTTGTAAGGTTATTCGGCATACATGTATCTGTCCTTGTTACATACATGCAAAAAAAATCTGATTTTTAATGTTTTTTTTTATTTTCTGATTTATCAAATCACTGATAGTGCCTTTAATCAGCTTGAAATTTTTGACATAATGTTACGTTTCAGCAGTGGCGGATTTAAGGAAAAAGGCCCTGTCAGCAGCTTAAGATGGGGGGACCCTTTAGTAACGCGAAGTGACGCAATGTCCCACTTTAGTGTGACTGGGGGTGTCTGAGGGCCCTGAGAGTAATATTTTAGGGGGGGCCCTGTCAGCAGCTGCTGACACTGCTGACTCTTAAATCCGCCACTGCATTTCAGGTTCTGTGAAAACACGCAATTATTAAAATCATGCATCTCTACGTCTGCATACCGAACGAGGAACAATTGATCCAATTTGAGAGGTTTTAGGCATATAATGGAAAAAGTTGGTGACCCCCATTTTTTATTTCAAAATTAGAAGAACCACATCAGGCCCTCAACATACTTGATTTTTTTTTTTGTAGGCGATTTAAACATCAATTTCTTACTTTCCCTACAGACATGGTTTAAAAAGCAACCAAAAACCTTTTCATCTTTAGCTATAGCTCAAAAACAAAGTCAGTGACATCCTCTTTTTATTTCATATTCTTGACCAGCAGCACCATTCGCCAAACCCCTTAAAGGTCCCAGGAAATGAGATGATAAACCTACTCCAAATCTTTGTGGGACATTCCATTGCAATAAACGGGGCCAGAAAAAAAAATACACTTCCAGTGACATCATTTGTGAAACTATTGATTATCAATCAGTGATTCACACCATTCACCTGTGACCTGGAATTTTCTATTACTCTCTGATAAATCAATGTAAGTTCCAGGCGTGTAGCCAGCCTGGTGGTTCCGAGAGGGCAATTTCCCGGTGGGTGCAACAAATGTCCCGATCACAAGCAAAAATAACCTGGTCGCAGGGCAATAGAATCCGAAAAGGGGCTGATTTAACATGAATATCTGTCTTTTATTTCCCGATTTCCCCTCAAAAAGATTTTCAGAGGGCACCCTGCCCCCCTGCCCCACCTGGCTACGCCACTGCATGGAACAACAAATGTCATCACCAACTCAAATATTGAAAGCTTTCTCGTCCCTCCTTGTAAACTTGACACAAACCACATCAATTCTATTTGCATTTCCTGGGACCTACAAGACTGCTTTTTCATGACTGAAGCAGAACAAATCAGTATAGTTTAATATAACATTCTTTATTTGGGTTAATTCAGTTGCACAAATTAGTATCAATGAGACGCTGATACAATATTTACGAGAATAAGCTTTATAAATATAAACTTGATATAAAAAGAAAACTGCAAAATATAGAATATAAAATGTAAATTCAATCAGGAGGTGAAAAAATTGCAGATCTAAGTGCTAATGTTGGTTTAACATAATCAAATTAATTGGTCTGATATGAACATCAGATCGGTTCCACACTGAAGCAACTCTATATTCTTAAACAGCTGTGAAAATGTAAGAAATTTCATTGGCTGATGCCCGGGTTCAATGTGACAATTGAACCCAGGTAGTACGTGCTGCGCATTGACGTCATTCCACATTTTGCTACATTAGTGCGCTCCTGCCAATGTTGCGTGTGTATGTTTGTTGCGTTGACGGGTTGTTTGATTTTTGTCACTGTGATGATGGCAGTTCTTTCTGTTGTATTTAAGCCATAAGGATCGCGAATTGGTTAAAGAACTTAATTATAAAGCTGTTTAAGAATGAGAATAAAAGGTACGATTTTGTTGTGAACTGTTACTCTTACGACTCATTTGAAACCAGCGAAATTATATTTTGGTGTGGAAGAACTGGGACTCCGGCCTGCGTTCTTTCGCTTACAATGGTATCGCCTTGTTTAAAATTTCATTGTAAAGAGAGTCTGGTTACCAAATCATACCTTATTCTCTAAATAAGAGCCTTTTTGCCTTGGTTTCTTATTCCAAACTGGCAAGACAAGGGCATTATAGACTGACTTCACATACCATACATTTGGAAGAATGTAATACCTAGAATTTTGCAGTAAGTATACATTTACAACCGTTTAAAAAAAATACCCGTTACATTCTAACACCACTTTTAAAGTATGATCTGAACCAATTTAAAAGTGTGTTACCAGGGTCTCCAAAGTTATGAAACTTTGAAAGTGTCTTAATTAATCATTTCAAAAGCTTTTTTTGAGATCAAGGAACAAAGCTCTAGTAACTAGACCTTGGTTCATGAATTTAAAGTGCACAAGAGATTTCACATATCCAAGTGTCCCCTAAAAAATGGAAAGGCCTGATATTTTTCACTAATGTAAAAGCGTCAAAGCAAAAAATATCCTCCTCTGAAAGATTAACTCTGAGAAATATTTCTTTTGGTACAGAATTGTGAAATGTCCATTTTTTGTATAGGATAGATTAGAGTATAATACAAAATCAGCCTAAATTCAGCCTATGTTTTATCCGAAATATAAGCACCATCAAACTCACTTTTTTTCACTTAACATTACTACTGTAGCCAAATACAAAATCAAGAATTGAGTGTTCTATCTATATGGAAATCACTACCCCACTAATAACAGATGCCTCAAATCCGTTGTTACATTACACCGTTCATATGCACTTCAACATCAATGACGGGAGTAGCAGTAGAAGTGATTACATCTGAAACCAAACTGACACAAGTTCAAACTACTTTAATCATAAAATTAATTTTCGAGTTGATTCGTGACATCTCACCTCAGTTTTTGAACAAAGAAAAACCAGAAAATTGTTCTGTATATTTTCCAACATCACCACCATTATAATAGGAGGTACATGCCGTTTTCTTAATCGCGTGGTTAGCCTATACGGCAGCTAAGGGAGGGGTCTTCTTATTACTCCGGGGGGGGGGGGAATGAGGATTTGAGGTGGAACCCGAAAACTTTTTTGTAAGAGGGGGGAACGTGAATTTTTTTCATCAACGAGAGAGAGGGAACTAGACTTTTAAATGGGGAAACAGCATTTCAAGGAGTGTGAAATTTTGACGGAAGCGATGGGGGTGAACGCAAAAATTTTTTTGCCGAAAAAAGTGAAATCCGCGCATTACCCCTGGCATAAATAATGCCGCTCCTATAAAACAAATTGTAATTATCAGGACCAAAAAAAACCTTATCAAGTAGGCCCCCATTAGGCAGCAAACCTCTAATATATAATTATATTCATGATCCCCAAGCACAGTCCTCATGCAGACCTATAATTTGGTCATCAGGCACTTTATTGTGTTAAAATCAAATGAGCCAAAATCATTACACCCGACATTTCAATATACTGACTGTCAATTTTTAACCGACTGTTTTTTAATACTACACAGAGTACAATAGAAGAAAAAACTCATTGAATTTGTCAGCAGCTTCTTTATCTCTGTATTTTTTCCATTTTTAGATTTCACTGCATCAAAGATTTACTTTCAGGAATCAAATTTTTACTAGTAACCCACTAATTGCTTACATT
Organism: Ophioderma brevispina; assembly: GCA_023653785.1. Classification (NCBI taxonomy): domain Eukaryota; kingdom Metazoa; phylum Echinodermata; class Ophiuroidea; order Amphilepidida; family Ophiodermatidae; genus Ophioderma; species Ophioderma brevispina. Next base: position 10,377 of record JAMKCH010008964.1, read on the forward strand.
CTCATTTTGGCAAGTCGTAAGTACTTTGGGCAAGTCTTAAGGTACTTTTATTATGTTATTAAGTGTTTCTTTCTTACCATTTTGCAGACTTCCAGTCATCAGGATTGTTTGTTTTGTAAGCTTTTTTAGATTAACTATAACCTGACCCCGAGTATAATCCCATGCTGTGGGGATTATAATCCCATCCCCAGTCTTGAAAGAACTGAAGACAGTATAAATCCTATTATATTCCCCATCATAAGTTTTTTGCTGTAAGGCATAGAATACATGCAATTTTTGTAGCAAACCATCAAGTTTTTGGTAGTATCTTGCGAGTGATTCTCATAAAATTACTAAGGTCCTGCTTCAGTCAGTTTTTTTACAGGTCCTTGGTTGTTGATCACACCCCTCATTTGACATATTTTAATACTGGATTAGTTAGAATGCTAAATGTTGATGCTGTTGTCAGAGACTTATACTTGGGTTTTTGTTAGGGTGGAGATCCCATTATAATCATACCCCCTACATTCAATCTAATTTCATGTTACAAACAGGTGGGCTATACTAGGGTCAGTAACATTAATAATCTCTATCCTTGTACTGTTTATACTTGGTCAGAACTTTGTTTACAATTTGATTCTTGGCATTATTAGAATAATTCTTTTTAAGTACTTTATGTATCAAACCGATAACTATTTCGCAGACTTCCAATAATAGGATTATTGGTTTTTTTGAATGAAAGCCGTTTTTAAAATACTGATCTCTACTTAATTACCATAATTTAATGACATCCTATTAGTCCATCATTAAGAAGTAGTTAACCCCTAACAATTTTTTTTATTTTATAGGTGCACGATTATCACATGAATATATGTCTTTCCACACATCTTAGTGCATCATTTGCATCATAATTTGAAAATGTAACCCAATTAATTTCTCTAATAGAATCAACAAATTTATGATCATAAAAGTTTCCCATTGAATAACTAACGGTTTGATAAAACCATTGGAGTTTTTAATTTTTTTTTAACCAAGTTAAGTCTGCATCAGAGATTTCAAAATATTTTTGTGTGTAATAATGAAAAATGTAAAAACTAGAACTAAGATAGTAACGTAAAATGCACAATTCGAAATTTGAGAGATGAATCGGATTTTTCGTTTGATTTTGCAGCTAGACAGTTATGTGTAGTATTACGTCCCATAGGATACTGTGTTATAACAAAAAAAATGCGGATCTGGCAATTTTATAACAAAGTTGTGATTTTCAATATGAAGGAATTGATAAGCTTAGCAAGTTCACACAGTGATTAGTATATGGAAAGCATTAGTACATGCAAAAAAAAAACCCAATTTTTTGGAAATTGAGGGCGCCTCCTTCAGGAAAATCTCTGAGTCGGCCTTTAAGAGTCATCACTGATACCAAAACTATGAACACTCAAGTCTGAATAGTTCAGGATTGGGAACGAATGCAAGAATCTAAATTGGTTTTGTGTTCAGTAACTCCAGCAAATCTTCAAAGAGTTGTTTCACGTTACAATGAAAGTTGATTTTTAAGTGCATAATTATTAGTACATAAAATCTAATTAAAATGCACCAGCAATTACAACATCATAAATAGAAGTACAGTTTGAAAAATTAAAGGGTCCATGGCCCGAATCGCTAATAGCCTCGGCCATAAGCAGAGATTTCACCGAAGTGGTCAACATTTTGTTATCAGAGAAAGCTACTATTTTTCTCATTTACCATGTGCAATCTTAGAGCCAACGGATGTTTGGTTTGAAAGAAATGAGCGAAAATGTGACGCATTTTGGTCGACCAATAGTAATTTACCACAGTACTCTATGGACTTACAAAATCATCGTTTTTAGCTATCGCATCAAAAACGGGTTGAAATATACGGGCTAGCGAGAAACTTACAGATGGGGGTTTGGGTTTGGGGCCAACTATCGAGATAAAAACTTCATATCCTTAAATCGGCCATCCCCCTTTCATATCAAATGGTCAAGGTATTCAGCCTTTTGAGTTGGGTGGGTGGTCTGTAGTATCGAGGGGCCAAACGGGTGTTTTGAATCAATCCCACAATGCACTGTGCCTATCTGGTCCTCTACTCTAGAAACACTTGTCAGTACTGGGTATAAAAAGTGTTAAAGCGAATAAAGACCACAAAACTTTTCATGATCCTGATTAAAAAATGCCTTAAGTACAGTGCTTCGTGGGCTCAAATAAAGTACAAAAGTCAGGGTTTTTAGTGTTACGAATAGGATTTTTTTTTGATCACATGACATTATTAAGGGTGAATGTCCAAAACTGGTGCATTGTGGTATGATTCATCACCCGCTGGTATTGAGGTAAATTTATTCTCAAACCAGATGCATGCCTTCAATATCACATGTAAATTTTATTTTTCTTTCCATACAATGCCTCTTTATAGCTTAAAGCCTGTGTTACATAATAATATACATCACATGTATAACTTTGAACCTTCAAAAGTGAAAACCAAGAAATCCACAAGAGGTTATTTGCAATCAACATCTATTGTTCCCAAACTGAGATTCAGCACACCTGGTTGATTATAAAAGACATAACAAGATATGCGCTACTTCTGAATGATAATCTAACCCCTGGTACTCCCTCCTTCGTGGCAATCTAAGCACCATTTTGATTGCACTTGGATGTATATCAATGAGCAAATCATAGGTACTCTAAGATGGTGGTATGGTTTACCGAGATATATAGAAGTGCAATTTTGATTGGTTATCAGAGGCTATCCCATGTTGTTGCCTGTAATGACCAATCAGACAGATGGTATCAAACAGGGTATCACTTTACAAGGCAATGCATATTACCACATGTTGGTGGTCTTATCTCAAAATGTTTGAAATCTGCATGTACTGATTTTTGCAAATACACTCTTCATATATTCCTAGAATAATCCTGCATATTAATGAGCCTACAAATTTCCGTCTCACTGAATTGCACATGATAATGCAATATCTGTAGCTTTAATTTTACATCAACATGTTTGGGAATCATAACTTTGAATAAACTGCACAGACTACTGTCATGGCACTTACAAAATGCATGCACTGTACATGGCCTTTCCATATTTGCTCAGGTTCATATTGTACATGTAAACCAGGATTAAGTTATTACATAGTTTTAACACATAGTAATGTGTCCTCATGCATGTGTGCATGATTGCACATTTGAAACAAGCTGTATGTGCCATGCACACACTGTAAAATGCATGAGCACGTAGGAGCTTGCATGTATAAGCTCACTCGAGCATTGATAATGCTTGTCTGGCATATCTTTGGGTAAAACCACTTTACTAAGTACTCATTAATTTAAATATAGAACAAAAATTTTAAAAAAGTTTATAATGGAAAACTTTTACAATCTTAAAATTACCACGTGATACCCACTTTCCTACTTACAGGCCCTACAGTAGTAAGTGGACAAGGCAATTTGTTAAAATTCTGAAAATTCTGCACCTCTATGCAATTTAAAATTATCTTCAGATTTTAGTCAATGATGAGTTATTTTTTGTTTTTGTTTAAGTAACAATTTTTTAAGTACCGGTATGCTTGAAGACATAATTCAGGCAAACATTTCAAGTGTTTGTTGTGATACCATGTTACGTGGGTCGCCTATTGACCTATTATATTCAAGTCCTTCCAGTTTCAGATTTAGGTGGTAGCTGCAAAGGACCTGCAAAAAACAAGTATTTCATTTGAGCCTCTGTTTATTCCAAAATGAGGTCTTACCTTGGTGATTGGGGAAAGCTTTGCGGTTTGATCTCTTGAAAAATATGTAATTTAGATTGTAAAAACATTACCCTGGTATTCTAAGAAAGAATTTGTTCATATTTGTAAAAATAACAATTTTTAAGTTATAAGTTAACCTGGTGTTGTCCTATTGAAAGACCCGGGAAAGAGTTCCCTATGTACCCCCTCTTTAAAATTGTAAAGGACAAACAAAACCTTTTTTATTTATGGCCTTACACAAATGAATACCCTAAGGCCAAATATAAACTAGAAATTTCGCGGTTATCGGGGGGGGCGGGGGCTTTTTTTTCCGCGCTGCTATATTCAAAAAAAAAAAAAAAGAATATAAGCTGTGGGCCGCCCCATGACCTTTGACCACTGGCACGTGCCTTTGATCTCATCAACATATAATGGATCCCATGGTGCACCTTATGACAAAAGTTTGGTTCCATTGAACTTCAAGTTTCAATTTAGGATGGAATTTTACATTTCAGCCCCCTTTTTCAACTTAACCTCACATGACCTTTGACCCTTTCAACATGACCTTTGACCTATCAACATTATGACGGATCCAATTGTGCCACCTATGACAGAAGTTTGAATGTTCCATTGAAGTTAAACTTTTTCAATGAGGTCAATTTTAAAAAAAAACCTTAACAATTTGTGACACACACATCACACATTACACACGCACAACGGATTGCTAAGTGGTCCTGCCAGCTATAGATGGCGGCCACAAAAAAGAATTGTTACATGTAGAAACTTTAAAGAGGGGAACATATGGATCTGTGCCAACTGAACTCTTATATCCAAGTGGTGGTATAAACAGTAGATTTTGCAGAATCTTATTTTTGCTAACAATGTGAAAATGTTCATAAATTGATTTGAAGCTGCAATATTATTGCTTCATGCTGTGCACTTCTGGGCTCATACATGCTTTAAATTTTATTACAAAATCAAAATCTACTAGTTAGGACATAAACAACAAACTTGCAAATTAATGAAAACAATAAAGTTTTTGGCACCCAAAACCTTAAACCCACATTCCCTACACCCCATATGGCTAGCGAACATGACATGATTTGCACATGTCATGTTTGGGTGCTTTAAGTTTACCCTGGTGTTTCCTCAAATCAAAGAATAAAAATATCATAAATGGCACAAAGCAAAAGTAATCTTAATCACTCTATAATGAGTTGACATGTTACTCAACGCCGGGCATGAACCAAGCACTGCCCGCAAGTAGGCGTGAGCATCTCATCTGCAGGGCTGGGTGCTTAAAAAAAACTTTTTCCGTGCTCAATCAGGGTTGACAAGGTTTTGAATGCTTTACTGATGGTAGATTCCGTTGCCCATCCTCTAACATAATATCAGTATAACCAGGTGCTAAGCTTTGTTTGTAAACATTGATGTCCCCTCATCTATACACCGCTGATAATGAAAACAAATCAAAGAACTAATGGCTTGCTTAAGTGAGGAAAACCTCACCATGTCTACCAGAATTGTGTGCATAAATTTTATACATGGTAATTGTTAGTTGTTGTGAGTTCTTTTCATACAGCTGCCTGTATGAATATACATTACAATTACATACAGGGGTGTGTTGTTAAAATATTATAAGCCTACTGTTTTATGATCATACTGATGCAGCTACTTGGAACTGTACCCCATACTGTGTGCTACTTGGAACTCTACTCAATACTGTAGATAATTGGAACTGTACTCCATAATGTGAAGCTAGCTACTTGGATACGAATAATCCCAATCAGTGTAGTTCTGGAACTGTACACCATACTGTGTAGACTTACGTGGAACGGTACCCCATCCTGTGAGCTACTTGGAACCATACCCAATGCTGTGAAGCTACTTGGAAATTACCTATACTGTGGAGCTACTTGTGAAACTATACCCTTCATACTGTGAGCGATAATTGGAACTATACCCCCTCCTGTGTAGTACTTGGAACTATACCCAATACTGTGTAGCTTAATTGGAAATATACCCCATCTGTTAGCTCCTGGCAACCTATACCCCATACTGTGTAGCTACTTGGACTATCCCCATTACTGTGTAGCTAATTTGGAACCATACCCCATACTGTGTAGCTCCTACTTTTGACCTATAACCCATACTGTGGTACGCTACTTGGAACTATACCCCATACTGTGTAGCATTGGAACTATACCCCATACTGTGTAGCTACTTGGAACTATAATACCCATACTGTGTGCTTTCTTGGAACTAACACCCATACTGTGTAGCGACTTGGAACTGTACCCCCCCATACAATACTGGTAGGTACTTGATCTACTAACCCCCATACTCTATAGGCTACTTGGAACTATAACCCATACTGTGAAGCTATATTCTTGGTAACTGTACCCCATACCCTGTGTACTACTTGGAACTGTATCCCATACTGTGTAGCCAAAAAACAACCACTTGGAAATGTAACTGTTCCCCATACTGTAGAGCTACTTTGGATCTGTACCCATACTGTGTAGCTACTTGGAAATGTACCCCCCACTGTGGATCTACTTTTAATGAAAACTGTACCCCAAAGCCCAAACAAGTTCTGATGTACCTCTTGCTATGCTAGTCTGGGGTGGTAACGTTGTAAATATATTGTAAAATGTTCAAAATATTCGTGTTCAAGGCGGTTACCTTTGAGGGTATATGTTAAATTACAGAAAATATCTGAAGCCCTGGGAGTAGCTTTGAGATATAAGGTAAACTGCAGTATTCCCAATCCTGTGAAGTAGCTTTGAGATACACATTCAAGATCTGAAAATATTCCAGAAGTCCTAAGAGGTAGCTTTGAGGTACTTTTGATGTACAAAAGGTGCTAGTTTAACTTTGCCTCAGTGGTACTTCTAACCTCTGAGAGCCAATTCAACCATTGACATACAAAATAAGGGCAGCTGTTCACTGACCAATAATCAAGGGAGGTACGCATAATATAATAAAATGTTGATTTATAATGCTCGCATACCCACCCTATGGGGTGCTCAAGTCACAATTGCCAATTACTGTAAAAGTGATAATTTTCGCGAGTGTAATTTTTCGCATTTCAGCAATTTTTAACATTTTTGCTTGTTTTTAAATTCGCTCTTTTCAGCATTCCTCTAGACCTACACACAAAATACACATTTTCGCGAGTTTTTAATTTCGCGCTAGCTCAGAAGTGCATGAAAAGCGGAAAATTAATGTGCGCAAATTTCCACTTTTACCGTATTAGTATGACTCCATCAGGAAACTGTCACAATCATTTTGCTTCATCTAGGTGGGAGCCGGCTAGGTGCACAACCCTATCAGCAATTTAATTGTATCACCCAAACCCCTAACCCAATTTCCCTGGGCCAATTAATGAATTGAATACCAAGTTTTTGCCTGATTTTAGTAAAAAGCCACAAACACTTTGTTTTGGCCACAGCAGGGCTCAAACTCAAGACTTCAATAGTTTAAAGACTGACTCAGAGATTTTTACAGGATGGCACCCTCAATGTTGGCACAAGTCTGGTTTTTTTGCATTATACATAATTCTTGTCCATATTACTGTGTGAAACTAAGCCCAAAGTGATGTTCCTTATATACAAAATCACAGCTTTGTTCTAAAATTTTTTGATCGTTTATTTTGTTTTTAAACACAGTATCCCATGTGTGACCTTTGTTTTTTGTTAACTGTTATACTACATATAAAGGTTTACTACATCAAACTGAACAAAATCGACTTCAAGCGTCATCTTGAAGGTGCATGTTCCGATCGTCTTGGACCCCGATTTACCGAAATATAGATTTTGAAATCAGATGAACGGCCGTATTTTTCTCACTGTCGTCCTGAAATTTGAGCCTCAATCCTTTCATTTCCGAGATATTTATAAACAAAACACTTGGCGAAATTAATGGTTAACCATCAATATTAGCACAGTATTGAATAGGCTTTGGCCCATGTGCATTATTGCTTCTACCAATCAAAACCGCAAGTTTGTTTCCCACAGTACTTTATGGGGGCAGAGTTTCAGTGCCAGGCTCTGATATCAATTAGAGAACACAATAGAACTAAATCGGAACAAGCACATTTAATTTTGGGGAATTGAGCAATTAAACGTGCGATCTAAGTGACTTTTAATTAATACACAAAAATTATATATTTGAAAATCTGGAGTCTTGCCTTTAAAGATCATGAGTCCCTGCATTTTTCCACTGGAACACACATCGTCATGTAAGCACAACAAGGTCGTAAGTGCATAGCTGCCATTGTCAGAAATTCCAATCAAACACAATATTATACCAAAGTCTTTGGTCAGGGATCGTGAAATGGTTCGTCAAGTTGGACATAGGTTGCCTGAAAGAACCATTTCAAAGCCACTGATCAAGGAAAGATGAATTGAGTGATCATAATACATGGCAGCACCACAGATGTATCACATGGCAGCTATAGTGCTTACGACCTTGTTGCACTCACATGACGACATGCTCTTGCAACTTTGAGGTTTAATTCATGGTCTCATTCATTACTTTACAAATGGGTAAGACCCGAGGGAGGTTGCTCTGGCTTTTTCGCTACGATAGCTAGCCCTAGTAATACCTCATATTTCTGATTCTGTTGCGTTACAAAGGGGAGGCATAAATTCAACTAGATTCAAGAATTGAACCAAAAATGAAAGATTCCCGGGGAGAGGAGCGGGTCTCATTCATGACCTATACCTGGGACACCTCTTCCCAACATAGATACTGCTGTACGGACTATTATCCATACGATAGATGAGTGTACATATTATGCTGGTGTAAGAGATGAATACAGAGCGAACTCACGGGTTCACCTTTCTGTGTGTGTAGCCGACGATCGCTTTTTTTGTGGAAATTTAGTTCACATTTACCACACAGTGCGGGAAACTAAACCGTACACCCCCACCCCAACAACACCGAAACAAGGGCGGACGAAATTGCTGAATCGCAGGCCACGCTACTTTTTTCTTTAAGGCTTGTAGATCCGAAGGTCTAAAGGAATTTTTCATAGACGCATCTGATAGTGCTAATACCAAACGGCAGGTAAAATAGCCGTGAAGTATTCGGAGGATTATGACGCGGTGAAGTCCAATCCGCAGGCCGTGGAAAGGTTGCCGAATTCGGGAGTTCGATGACTTGCTCGGTTAATTCTACGATCTTGCGACAGAAAAAATGGCACTTTGTATAGCAAAAAGTCGATGATGGAGATCCGTTTTGGGACTCCAACGTCACTTCCTCATCACAAGGAAAGTTGATATATCATGGGCATGAAGATTTTGCTTAATTCTTCACGAGTTTTCAAATGTTTCTCAGAACCCTGAAACAGCAAGGTTAGGGTGTGTAAAGAACACAAGAATCCCATATCGCCAGAATGACATGGCGTTTGCCCTCCTCTTATTCAAGAGTCACTGGATGTGAATGATCCACAAGGTCTACAGGACAAAGGTGTTCCTGGAAAATGCTGTACTTTTGCCCCCAATCGTTGCAGGGAGAAAGAACTTAGAGACATGACGGTGAAAAGATTTGAAATTCATGAGCAAGGGGAAAATGCTACATTCACTCTGAAGATACCCTCAAAAGAATAATCGTGGGGAAGACACGAGGAAAAGAAAAGCCAAGGAGTAGTATTATGATGCAAAACGGAGGTCCGCGTTGCCCTGTTTGTCTTTCTGTTCTATGTGGAAAAGCTTCATCCAGAATGACGTGGTTTGGCAAAACAACAAACGAGGGCGTCGGCTATGGAAGTAATCGGAGTTCAGGACCATGGTATTGTAGTCCTCTCGGAGGAATGAATACTTCGGAGACCAAGATGAAATCCATTTCATCAAGAGCTGGTACACGGTTGTACACAAATCGTTGCCTACGGGCGACTAGCTGCATTACCTTGAATCAAGCTGGATTCAAAGATCGCGGACATCATGACCGTGTCTGGGCACCTCAGAAACAAGCATAAAATACTATGCTAGGACCAGTGAGGCAAAGACGGAAGACAGAAATGTGGCAAGCAATATAGCATCAACCATTAATCCGAATCAGAAGCACCTCCTGCAGAAATTCCCTTCTAATCTGTGTAAAATTTAGTTGAGTACGATAGGAAACTTGCATGACATGGAGCTGATACTGCAAGACATAACAAATTCTCATGGCACGGTGACGGTTTTTGCCTGTGAACATCAACACAACAAGCAGCCAAAATGGCAGAAAAACAAAACACACATTCAACTTCCAGCACTGTGTGGTAAATATTCTACAAAAAGTAGAGAAACGGCCAAAAACTTGGTAAATGTGTTATGTTGGTGTCCCTTGCGGATGTTTTCTGCATCCAACCAGTTGATTACCAAAGCAATTTGAGATGTTATTTCTGTAGGACGTTTTAAAAATGTTGCCATGGAATGAAGGAAGTGGAACTTTTGGAATTGGATGGTGCATTTTGCTGTTTAATTTGCCGATTGTTACTGAAACACTGGAGTGGATCCGCAGAGGGAGAACTTCGTAAGTTACACCAAAATTGTGTTATTAAACCATGGCCTAAATTATTAGGCTATGTTAAAGAATATTGGCTTAGAATTCTTTTAACCAATCAGTATGACAAGAATCTATAGATTCGGTATATAAACAAACAAAATATTGATGCTTTTTATTGGGGCATGGTTGAAACTATTAGCCCTCGGTGATCTGAAACCATACTATGCCCTCGGCTTACGCCTCGGGGCCCATAGTTATGGTTTCGAGATCACCTTGGGGCCTATAGTGTCACATGCCCCTCATAGGCCAGGCCAATATTTGTATTCTATCTTTTTCCTAACGCCTAGTCAGCGCGGCAGTTCATTCAAAACACCGGGGGTCACTGTGACACAAAGTCAAGAATTTTGTATACTTACAGTCCTTTATGGCACACGAAATCCATTGATATATGAAAACTTGATGTCTTAGCATCCTACTAGCTCGATTTAAAACAACAAACGGTGCACGCTCATGCTTAAATCGTGAATTGTTGACCCTAAAAGACAAAATACGCAAAATTGAAGCTAAACATAGTCCTCTACCAACTTCATGTGTATGTTGTTAATTAGTGGTAATAAGGCGAAAAATAAGCGTGGCTTAGCCTATGCAAACGGGAAATAAACGGGAACACCAATTCCAGGGGCGACTATGATCTAGTGGGGTGAAACACATGCTATGTTAAAGGGAACTTTTAAAGGTTAAGAAATCACCGTGTCAAAATCATCGATTTAACCATGAATGAAAATAGTCAGTAAAAAAGTGCGCTCTACTATAAATATAATTAGGAACATCAAAGGTAAAGATTCAATTAAGTGCTGTTTTTGTACGGATTCTGAATTTGCTTATCCGCATCGGACCCGCTGCGCACCCCCCACCCGGCTTTTTCAATACAATCCCGTGTATTAGCGTTGTAGGAGGTAGCTAGGTACGGAGATGTGCAACGCTACGGAACGGGCCCAAATGGTAGATGGTATAGATGAAAGTACGATCAAAGTATGAAAAGGGTTATGGTCACAGTCATGAGTTGTACAGGTTGTTAATTTTTATGCTTCACCACTATGAATTTTAAAGAGGGCTTTCTGACTCCCCTATAACAAATTCCCTTTTTAATATTTTGTACCCTGTAACCTTTACCCTACCTTCCCCCTCCCCCATTAACACAAATGTTCTAATTCCCACAAATTTTTTTAGCAAGCCCCCCCACTTCTCCCCTGACATGTATAACGCTCCATGTTACGTAACAGCATCACCATCTTCCCCCCCCACAACAAGATATTTTTTTGTAAGTACTAGTACTTAGTTGGTGGTTGAGGGGCCAACATTACAGATCTGGTCAACCAAAACCCTTTTTATGAATGCAAGCCCCTCCCTCTCCTCCCTATAACAATCAACTTTCTAATATTTTGTACATGTGTAACCATTTACCCCTACCTTCCATACAAAAATTTTCGTCTCTTCCCAACAAAGATTTTTAGTGCAATCAGCCTCCCTACCCTCCCATGTACATGTGTAATTGATAATGTTAGTTGTAACGGTATCACCAGCTTCCCCTCCCCACAACAAGATTTATTAGGGCAAGCCTCTCCCTACTCCTCCCCTATAACAATCCACTTTTTGGACGGATGCGCAGCAAAATCCGGCTTATAAATGGCCAATGTCTATCTGGGATGGATTTGGGGGGGATGGATGGCGGGATGTGTGCCCCCACACCTAGTACAAAAAACAAAGGAGGTAAGATAAATCATCCCCAGGCATATGAAAGTTATGGAACATGACCTCAGATGACCCGTGACCTGGTCATAACCCGTTGACATCAGCCACATATGAAAAAAAAAAAACCATTGACCTTAACCCCAAGTCTGGTTTTTTAAATCAGAGTTAACTTTTTTGAAGAAAGAAAGACCTGAAAATGAAAACTAAACCAAACTGGAAAACACACACATACATACGGACACCAACTGGAAACCACACACATACATACGGACACCAAACTGGAACACCACACATATACACCTGACACAAATGGAACAAAACACCTACATACGACATGGGCCCCCACATCGTGAAAATCAATCCCCTCCTGCTTTTCAAGCAAGGGGGTTAAAAAAAAGGTCAATATCATGTTTGTCTAGATGAGCTAGAGTAGCCAAAAATTTAGGTATATCGTAGGAGGTCACAAGCCCCTATATCCAGGAATTCACTCCCCCAGGGTCCTACTCTGGGTCTGGACAGGGGGCGGCGAGAAGAAGAAGAAACATCAAAAAGGTCCATTATGCAAAAAAGGTCAACATTTTGCCATATCTTTTTTTCTGATGACTGAGGGGCATTATTGAGGTATATTGTAGGAGGAGGAACAAGCCCTACTAACCAACTAATTCATTCCCCAGGTCATCCCGGGGTTCTGAATGACAGGGGGGGGGTGGGGAAACCATATAAAAAGGTCAACATTTCACCCGGACCTTCCCCCTCCCCATAACAAAAAATGTTATCCCTCCCCAAATTTTTAGGCAAGCCCCCTCCCCTCATACATATATATGATACTCTTTGTTCATATTTAATAACCTTCAATGCTTACCTTCCCCCTACTCATAACACCAAACCCCTCCCATGACCCAAATGTTCTCCCTTCCACAACAATTTTTTAGTGCAAGCCCTCCCTACTCCACACGTCGATCCATGTATGTAACCGCTTTTTCTCTTAGTGCATATCGGGCCTGCCCGCTCTGACGGTGGGGAGCAATTTCCCACGTCTTGTGAAATTTTCCCTATCGGGCAGGGGTCAACAAGGCCACCCCTTTACGCTTTTTCTCAGTCCCCGTACCCTCCGCTACTAGCACGTTGCGGCACTCACACAAACGGCTCTCGTCATTTAGCATGATTTTTGCAATTGTTTCCCCTTTCCCCCCGCCTGATAGCCGTGGGTAATGGTCATACCCTACCTACACCCCCCCCCCCCCCCCACCCCCCCCGGAAACAAAATCTTGCTCCACTTCCAACAACATATTTTCTCAACTTTTGCAATACTTTTAACCCCCGCCGCTAAACCCTGCTTTATAACAAATTTGTCTCCTTTCCCCACAACAACAACAACAGATTTTTTGAGTGCGAGCTGTTCCTCTCCTAAACTACATGTTATAACAAGTTCCACTTTTATATTTTGGTTAAAACTGGCTCACACTACCTTTCCCCATCCCCCCACTAACAATAACATAAAATGTTCTCCTTTCCCCACAACAAGATTTTTGGTCTAGTCGACAAGCCCTCCCTAATCCTCCCATGCTATGTGTATAATGATACTATGTTATGTAACTGGGTATCCCATCCTACCTTCCCATAACAATTTTTTCCTTTCCCCAACAAGATTTTACCAAGCCATCTATACTCCTCTCCCACATGTTTTTTTATACGATCAACTTTTTATATTTTGGTAAACGGATCCACCCCTACCTCCCTCCCCAACACAATATTTTCCCCTTCCACAACCGTGACTGAGTACAGCCCTCCCTATCCACAATTTGACAAACATTAAATAGTTGGATCCTGGTGTATTGCTTGTTATTTTCAACGTTTGCATGGGTCTTTCTGATTAGGGTCGAATGAAAAGCAGGCTCTTTGATTCTGGCAAATGGTCCAATCTTGGGGGCAAAGATAAAATCACCAGACTAACTTGGCAAGATATTTATGTTCGGGAAGAGGTACTAGTTATTCTGGTGCAATCTTTGCGAACCTGAAAAAGATTAAAAATGGGAGAAGATCAGATACCCGGGTGAACTTATGCTAAGGCGACGAAATAAAAACCTGTTTTACGGCCGAAAGACTGTTTTTTTCAGTTTGCAGAATTTTTTTTTTAGTTTTCAAAATCATGTAAAATCAGATGTTTTAGCCAAATTTATTCAATTTGGCAAATATTTTTAAGAACATTTGTTGTAAAAAATTAAAAAAAAAATTTTTCTCTTGATTTTTTTTTCAGATTTTGGGATTATTTTAGGCCAATTTTGAAGCTCCAGAAAAAAAAAAAAAAAAAATAGCCCGGTCCGACCGACCCGACTCGGAAAGGTCCGCTCACCCCGTCGTTAAAACAGGGTTTTCTTTTTTCGTCGACTAACAGACATAATTAACCAAGACTAGGTTTTTTTCTATGTCTCCATCATTCTGGTGACACATTATATTATTTTAGCAATAATGCTGTTAACAATTACAAATGGGTAGGTAATCAGATGTCCACCCCCATCATATTTTACTGAAAATATGCGAATGATCTCAATAATATTCTACCTATCCAAAAGTATTACAGCACATCAATTCATTAGTTATCACTGTGCATTAAGAAGTTCTTATTAATCTGACCTCATGTTTCGATACCATGCTACAGGTCAGAGAGGTTTAATTAAAGATATATTATCAAAGTGTGTGTATGTGAGTGGGTGGTAAAAGTTAACCCTAAGCATATTCTGCCCACTGTTTCCAAACATATGTACACACATTTCATGCATTTGCATGTATGGTCCTTAGGTAGTTTTAGTCCCTCTCAAGAGTAGGGTCAGAGGTCATTAGAGGTTGTAGCCCCAAAATGGCAGATTATGCAAATTGTTTCTGTTACAATCAATGTTGGGGAACCCGGTCCTTGGCTGCCCCACTGTAGGACCCAAGGGAAGCCCCGGTGACCTGTGCTTTTTCCCCATCCCAAAACTGCAATGGCTGTCATGCGTTCCCCAACCACTTCTTTTTTTTTTCGAAAATACATTCACGGTTCCCGGACCACGAGTGTCGTCTGCCGCCGCAGTTTGTGAATGCGGGCCAAGGTCACATGAGGTCACCAAGGTTCACATGAGGTCACCAACATGTCACCCCACCCCGCCCCTCCTTTCCACCAAGTTACATTCATCGTAGGCCTTACGGAACTCATACGGCATGCAATTATATTAAGGGTTAAATTGTGAAAACAGACACACACACATACGACCAGAGAATCCGTAGTGTGCATTCTGACCAATTTTCTTGCAGACGACACAAAAATGGGTGATCTGAAAACCATAGCCAAACATCCTTGGGTCACAAACACTTTATTTAACAGCAAAATTTTCGAACTATGTTACTTACAAGTGGAAGTCGACGTCCTGGGATTGTCGGGAAAATCTGGGGTTCCACATGGTACCCAACATTGAAAGCAATGTAGTTGTATGGTCCATAGTAGGAGTACGTCTCGTGGCCCTCCTCAAATAGGTAGTGCTCTGGAGATGAAATGTTCATGCTAAGGGATGCAGCCCAAGTTAAAAAGTCATTATGAGATACATGAAACCTTTCAGGCTTGCAGAAAGTAGATGACGGCTAATTGACAACAGCTGGATAACCACATTGACAAATTCCAGTTTGCAGGGAGTCTTGGGGCGCAAGAAGAGAGGTCTGAAGGTATAGAACACGGGCTGGGGAGGATTCATCCAGTGGTTTTAGTAACAAAGCAATTGCGAAACAGTAGCCTTCCCACTCCAACGGAAAATCTGGATCAATAGCCATCTTGACACTGTTTTAAAGACAATAACAGAAGCAAGTTAGCAGATCCATCTATAGACCTTGATTGACCATAGTTCGTCATCATGAGCGAAATCGAGGAGGATTGTAAACCGAAACAAAAGTGTCTGGTGAAGGAATTGGTATTTCCCTTCACCGTAAGGATTCAACCATTGATGCCAGTCAGCATATTTACATGAATCACCCAATAAAAGGTAAAAAATAGGGACAGGGTCCCAAAATAGGTAATCCATTATGTGGTCAAAGCATAAGAGAGAAAATAATAATGACCTTAAAGTGAAGGGAGAGAAGGAGATTTTTTTAGGATACAAATTTCTTCAAATTCACTTGGATCGGTTGTATTGTATACCACCTACCGAGAAACGTTTCGAGAGGGTTATTAAAAACAGGTGCAAAAGAAAAAACCGCAAACCTTGTTTTGAACTCTGCTTCTATCGTAATCGTTCCCCATAGAAAACCATGCTTGACTTTCTGTCGTGCACGACAGAAAGTTTACTAAATCAATCAATTAGTACATAAAGACGGCGTATGCGGCGTATTCACTTCAGGCGTGGATTAATGACATTGGTAAGCATTCCAACTATGTATAAAAAACCGGGTGTTCGAGACAAATTGGGGGCGTTCTTCATGGAAATCTCCTCATGTATCTTTAAGGGACCCCTGAATGACCTTGGTAGGACACGATCTGTTCGAGTGGGAATTGGGGATTTCAAACAGTAATTTGGGGGAAACTGCTACATGCATTTACTATGGACAACCTCTGTCTCAGAACAGTTAAAAAATCAGCTCTTTAACTTTGTTATAAAAGATCCTTAGTAAATTCATGATAATTTAAGAAAAAAATAAAAAACTTAAAAAAAGCAAAAAATAAAAAAAAGTGCAATTTCCAAAATGGTCATTTATTTTTAAATATTGTGACCATTTGCCAGCTCTTCCGGGGGGGTCTTCAATTTGGTTTGGGTAGGGATCCTCCAGGACTCAAGAAGTTGGACCCGAAACTTTATCCACTCCTTCTTGCAATATAATGACCCATATTTATACCGCCTCAAGAAGTGGACCCAAACTATACCTCTCCGTCTTGCAATATTTCGGGCCATATTTATACCAAAAATAGTTCATGTCTGCCAGACAGAATTTACTTTGTACACAGCAGGGAACGCCAAATCAAATCCCCCGGGCAAATACCAGCATGTCTTTTGCTTCGCGACTTGTGTGCAATA